>CAUYPK010043375.1:0-121569 GCA_963574355.1 Loris lydekkerianus | reverse complement strand
CTAGCAAATTGTGGTACATGTATACCATGGAATACTATGCAGCCTTAAAGAAAGATGGAGATTTTACCTCTTTCATGTTTACATGGATGGAGCTGGAACATATTCTCCTTAGCAAAGTATCCCAGGAATGGAAGAAACAGTATCCAATGTACTCAGCCCTACTATGAAGCTAAACTATAGCTTTCACATGAAGGCTATAACCCAACTATAGCACAAGACTATGGGGAAAGGGCCAAGAAAGGGGAAGGGAGGGGGGAGGTTTGGGTGGAGGGAGGGTGATGGGTTGGGCCACATCTATGGTGCATATTTTTATCTATAATAAAAAAAATAATAATAATAATAAAAAAAAAAAAGAAAATACGATGGAATTGGATGTAACATTTATCCCTTTTATTGGTTTCACATATTGGGGTTTCCATACTAAGGTTTTTTGTTTTGTTTTTGAGACAGAGTCTTACCCTGTCACCCAGGGTACAGTGCTGTGGCGTCATAGCTCACAATCCTCTTGCCTCGGCCTCCTGAGTATCTGGGACTACAGGTGCCTGCCACAATGCCCAGCTAGTTTTTATATTTTTAGTAGAGACAGGGTCTCACTCCTGTTCAGGCTGGTCTCGAACTCCTGAGCTCAAGCAGTCTCCCCACCTTGGCCTCCCAGAGTGCTAGGACTATAGGTGTGAGCTACCACGCCCGGCCTGATAATTTTTTAAAGAAGGAAAAGAAACAAAAACAGAAACCCATTGGCGCTTTTCGTTTCTCTGCCATTGTCCTGAGCAGGGTCCAGCCCTAGCCCTCCCCCCTCGGTACTGGTTGGGCTGATTCTTAGGGTTTCCAGTCAGTCTCCCCTGTCATCCAATCCAGGGCCCTTCTGCCAGGGGAGGCCTCGCTGTCCACCCCCCACTCCCCACATGTCAAGAGGACATGTTCTGGGCTCCTGTAGGTCAAGGTTGGGAATTAGCGGGCCTCTCTTCTGAACCTTTTATAAGCCGGCCATTCATAAAGTTGTTCAAACCTTTATTGGTCCTGCTAAGGTCACCTCCTGGCGTAATGAGCCCACATTTATTACCTGCTGGGTGAGGCCTTGGTTTCTGCTATTCAGGAGACTCCCCGCTGCTTTTCTGGAGGGCTGCAGCCAGGGGGACGTTCTCCTGGCTTCTGTGAACTGCCCAGTCCACCCTAATAGCTGGCTCTGAAGCTAACTGGTGAGACGGCCACTGGTTCCTAACCAAGGGCATGAGGGGCTGCTGCACACAAACGGCTCTGGGGGTCACCAGAGTTGGGCCAGCAGGAGGTAGGGGCCTGCTAGAAGGAATATGTAAGAAAGACTTGCAAATGAGCAGCACCTGTAGTTCCGTGGGTAGGGTTATTAATCTCTCTGAGCCTCAGATTTTTCATCTGTAAAGTGGATTTAAGAACACAGACATAGGGGGCGGCGTGTTGGCTCAGGGAGTAGGGCGCCGGCCCCATATACCAAGGGTGGCCTGTTTGAACCTGACCCCGACCAAACTGCAACCAAAAAATAGCCGGGCATTGTAGCAAGCATCTGCAGTCCCAGCTACTTAGGAAGCTGAGGCAAGAGAATTGCTTTAGCCTAGGAGTTAGAGGTTGCTGTGAGCTGTGACGCCATGGCACTCTACCAAGGGCGATAAAGTGAGACCCTATCTCTTAAAAAAAAAAAAAGAAAGAAAGAAAGAAAGACTTATAAATAACATATCCACTGATCCTAAGTGGGTTGAGAAACTACTGGTTTACTAAAGAGTAGGCCATGTCCCTTTGAAAATGCATATTGTTATTTTTGCTTGGTGTACTTTATCTTTGGGTAAGGTCAGGGAGGCCAGAAATTTAAAGACAAATTTTTATTTTATTTTATTCTATTTTATTTTTAAGACAGACTCTCATTCTAATCACCCTGGGTAGAGTGTCATGGCATCACAGCTCAGAGCAACTTCAAACTCTTGGGCTTAGCCATCCTTCTTCCTCAGCCTCCCAAGTAGCTAGGACTACCAGCACCTGCTGCAATGCCCAACAATTTTTTACAGCCAGGTTCTTGCTCTGGCTCAGGCTGGTCTCAAGCTCCTGAGCTCAGGCAATCCACCTGCCTCTGCCTCCTAGAATTCTAGGATTACAGGCATGAGCCACCGCACCCGGCCTCAAGACAAATTATTTAAATACGAAATTTCTGACAGTAGTCGTTGAATGGTTTGCCACTGACTCATTCAGTGCTGCTATTCTCTCCTTCCAGATTGTTCTCTGGGGCCGTACTGAGAAATGCCTGAAGGAGACAATGGAGGAGATTCAGCAGATGGGCACAGAGTGCCACTATTTCATCTGTGATGTGGGCAACCGGGAGGAGGTGTACCAGACGGCCAAAGCTGTCCGGGAGAAGGTGAGTGGCCTGGAAGGGTCTGTCCTCAGCGCAGCCAATCACAGGCCAACACCAGGCAGTGAGAACATACTCACATGACCCAGGAGAGAGCCTTGTGATGGTAGAATGGCTATGTGCAGGGCACCTTTGGGGACTCTCCCGTGAAGCTGGACCAAGTAGACAGGGTTAGGGCTGATAATGTAACAGGAGTAGTAACCTATAGTCCTCCTGGACGTGTAGACTTTGTGGGTTTCTTCCTAAGGCCCTGGTGAATGTTCTATTGCCCTCTGGGGATATCCCTCTCCTGACTCCAGGCAGCCGTTTGCACTGAATGTATGTATCAGTGAACTCCAGCAAAAGCCACCCTGTTACGTGTCTGGCACGTGGTGATCTCAACTATTTTTATGTAACAATAACCCCATTTATTATAAATAGGCTGTGTGCCAGGGACGTTATGTGGCAAAAATTATTTCCACTCCTCAGAACAGCCCTGCCGTGGCACTGTCCCCATCTCACAAATCAAGACTGGCACTCAGAGAGGTGATGTGGTTTCCCAAGGCCCCATGGCTGGTGGGGTGGCAGGGGGACAAGTCCACATACCTACATAGGCAGGCCCCTTGGGGCTGGCTACCCTCATGGCCCTCCCACAGCCTCTTGTCCCCCACAGGTGGGTGACATCACCATCCTGGTGAACAATGCTGCTGTGGTCCACGGGAAGAGCCTGATGGACAGTGACGATGACGCCCTCCTCAAGTCCCAGCACATCAACACGTTGGGACAGTTCTGGGTAAGAGCCATCTCGAGCCAGAGCCAGCCCTGGGCATGACAGGGAGCCCAGGGGAGGAGGGAGGGGGGGCTGGAAGGAGAGGCACACCAGGGCTTGGACTCTAGCCAGAGTCCAGGACAAGGTGGCCAGCTAAAAGGAATGTGCACCCCCAGGAGGCATCAGACCTTCTAGAACATGAGCGCAGTGTTCGGCAGGGGAGCCCTTGGCCCCCCCGCCCCAGCGAGTGTGTCTGGGGTGGGCTGTTCTCCCCGAGCGAGGGGGAGTGGCGGGGATGTTGGAAGCTGCAGCCACTCCGCACTGATGCCCCCTCCACCCTCAGACCACCAAGGCCTTCTTGCCGCGCATGCTGGAGCTGCGGAACGGCCACATCGTGTGCCTCAACTCCGTACTGGCGCTGTCTGCCATCCCCGGGGCCATCGACTACTGCACGTCCAAAGCGTCGGCCTTCGCCTTCATGGAGAGCCTGACCCTGGGGCTGCTGGACTGTCCAGGCGTCAGTGCCACCACGGTGCTGCCCTTCCACACCAGCACCGAGATGTTCCAGGGCATGAGGGTCAGGTCAGTGAGCAGGGCACCAGCCTTGGGGACCAGCCATTGTTAGCGAGAGAGCCCTGATAGCACATAATCCAGAAGCCCTTTGCCTTTGGCTTGAGCTCAACAACACCCCTCCCAATTTGCCATCTGCAAGGCAGTGGGATGCCACGACAGGCGAGGGCCCTGCTTCTTGGTTCAGGGAGCTGGTATAGGGAGCCAGGTCTGGACTCTGCCCAGCGAGAGAAAGCAGATGGGGCATTGACACGGGATCAGCATGAGTGGATGGAGCCAGAGAGAAAAGAATACGTCTGCACAATTCCGTTTGTATGAGATTCTAAAACAGGCAAAAATGGGTTATGGTGATGGAGATCAGACTACTGGCTGCCCTGGGGAACCCGAGGGAACCGTCTAGAAATGTGGTCTCTTCTCACTCTAGGTGGGTGGTGGTTAAATAGGTAAAACTTAATCAAGCCGTATGCTTAAGATGTATGCCTTTTATTGTGTGCACATTATAGCTCAATTTAAAGAAACATGAGGCCCAGCCACCCCTTCTCCAGACCAGTTAAGTCCAGGGGGATGGAGACCTCAGTGAGCTCACACTCAGTGACCTCCCCCCAACAGCTGTGATGCACTGTGTGTGTTGGGTCTGATCCATCCTGCTCTGGCCTTTATGGCAGATCTGTGAAGTGGGGTGATGAGAAGGTCTCCGTTCTGCAATGAGAATACAGTGGGATCAGGCTTGGAACCCCACCACGTGTGCTGCATACGGCTGTATTGTATCATCCTGCGGTTGTGGGGGGCTGTGTGGTTATGGATCAGTGAAAAATGAGAATTACCCACAAACTATATTCTCTGGGCTTTTTTATAATCCAGCATATGATAATCTGCCTTCACATGGTAATATGCTTCCCCTGTGTCCAAAAGTAAGGGTGATGGGGAAGGGCCATTGTGAGGATCACACGAGACAGTTCAGCATGGTGCTACCCTGTAGGGTAACTCCCCACAGCTTACTTATTGTTGATAGGGATTATAGGTGTGAGCCACTGCACCTGGCTTTCTTGGGGTGATGACAATGTCTCGATTTATAGCTCAATTTAAAGTGTGGCTCTGGTCATCAAAAATCAAAAATGCAGGCTGGGTGCAGTGGCTCACACCTATAATCCCAGCACTCTGGGAGGCCGAGGCTGGTGGGCTGCCTGAGCTCACAGGTTCAAGACCAGCCTGAGCAAGAGCAATACCCCATCTCTAATAAAAATAGCTGGGCATTGTGGCAAGGCTACTTGGGAGGCTGAGGTAAGAGAATCGCTTGAGCCTAAGAGTTTTAGGTTGTTGTGAGCTGTGACACCATGGCACTCTACCGAGGGTGACATAGTGAGACTCTGTCTCAAAAAAAAAAAAAAGAAAGAAAAAAGTGGCTCACACCTGTAATCCAGCACTGTGGGAGGCTGAGATGGGAGGATTGTTTGAGCTCAGGAGTTCGAGGCTTGTCTGAGTGAGAGTGAGACCCCGACTCATGAAAAAATTGAAAAAAAAAACTCAGCCAGGCGCTGCGGCGAGCACCTGTAATCCCAGCAGCTTTGGAGGCTGAGGCAGCAGGATGCCCACAGCCCGAGTCTGAGGTTGCAGTGAGCTGTGACGCCATCGCACTCTGCTCAGGGCATAGGGTAGAACTCTGTCTAGACAAAAAAAAAGGAAAAAAAAAAAAAAAAAGAATCAAAAATGACCGATTTGAATTATGTACTCTTCAGCTGGGAAACTTTGGGCTAGTTGTGTTACCTCTCCGAGCGTTACTTTGGTCATCTGTAAAACAGTGGAAATAACATTTGCTTGTAGGATTATCAGGAAAATTAGGAATAATACATGTAACACAGCTAGTGCAAGGCCAGAACACACTAGTTAAGAAAGAGCTACTGCTCCCCTTATTTTTACTGACAATAAACATCTTCGTAAATTCATATTATTAATTTTCCTAGCAGACCATATCTTCAGAGTTTGTCACAGAAATACATACTTCCCCCTGGCTTGTGTGCAAATTATAAGTTGAGAGGAGACTAGACCACTGTTAATGTACCACGTTGGCTTTTTTTCTCCCATGACAACTTGGTGTGGTTTCTCTTTTTCTGAGTACACAGTTGGTGCTCAATAAATACATACGGGATAGAAGTATATCAGTGGCAATCTGCTGTTTTAACTGGGTACCCTGAGCACAGAAGCAGAAGGACATTCACTGACATTGGGTCAGTGTGTCTCTTTCATGTTTTAATGTAATTCCTTCTCTCCCACTTAAGAGAGAAATTCCAGGTTTTCCAAGGCATTTTTCCACAGTTGTTCAGAGTGGAGATCAAACTCCCTGGGGTCAAATCCCAGCTCTGTGTGGCCTCAGGCAAGTTACTTAACTTTTCTGTGCCTCAGTTTCCTTATCTGTAAAAAGGGATTAATAATATACCTCCTACTGCCTGGGTAGATGAGCTCCTATGTGTGAATCAACTAATCATGCCTGGCAAGCCGTGAGCCCCAGGTGAATTACCGCAGGTACTCGGTTACCTGTGGCTGTGCAGGTGAACCCCAAGGGCTTGGCCAGGAGGGTAGAATAAGGAAGATGGTACTTAACCAACTCCCATTTCCTGAAAGGATAAAAAAAAAAAAAAAAAAATGAATGAAAGCATTGGTTCTTTCTACAACCATGCTTAGCAGCTTCACAGGGTTAAACATGAGGGCATGTTTAGGACAAAATCGGTGGGTTTCCCAGCAATGTTGGCCATGTCTGTGGGTGCTGCTGTTTATAAATCTATTTACTGGGTCTCATCCATGCTCCATCCACACCACTCTTCACAAACACTGCTGTATTCGGCCTTCACAGTAACCTGGCCAGACAACCGTCTCCCCATTTTACAGATGGGGGAACTGAGTCTCAAAGAAGCAAAATTACTTGCCCAAGGCTGCACAGCTTGAAATTGGCTTGCCCACGGTGCTCTTTTCACAGATCTGTGCTGCCTCTGTGGGAGTTAACAGTTCCCATTCCACCCAGCACAGAGAAGGAGAAAATCCACCCCTGCAGACATGCTTGAGGTCTCCTCTGTGAGGTCCTCCCAGGGGTCTCATGGGAAGGGTAGAAAGGGTCCCCCTGGACCAAGGAACTTGGTCTGTCTCTCCTGTCTTTCCTTCCCCAAGAAAGAGGATAGGCCACAGGTGGAGGCCGGAGAGTCTCAACTGTCCGCCGAGTCTGCAGGATTCCAATGTCAGGGAACTGCCTCTGCACAGCCATCTTTGCAGAACCTCGGGGCCTGGCCCGTCTAGTCTGCAAGGCGGTGGGCCTCTTAGAATCACCATTGTGATGGCAAAGGAAGTACAGTGGGTGAGATCTACATGCCCTCGGAGGCCAAGCCCAAGCCAGGAGCCCATGGACTGCCTGTCAGGAATGACATCAGAGGAGGGTGACTCATCACCCTTAATCTTCCTGGTGCCAGAACAGATCATAAGGCCTTTGTAGGATCAGGGTCAAAGCCAGCAGCATTAGCCCTACACCTACAGGCCCAGGAGGGGCAGAAGAGCAGAGAGAAGGTGTTGGAGCCTTGATCTGATGTGACTCCCTAGTGTCCCACTGACCCACTGAACCCTCAGTTTTCTTATCTGTAAATTGGTAGAATGATTTGTGCATGGGGCTATCACTTAAGAAATATCATCACTGTATGGGTCTGAGGTCAGACCCCTCTAAACAGGCATGAGACGCCCCTGATGTTTGCTTATTCAATCATTCATTCAT
The DNA here is from genome assembly GCA_963574355.1 of Loris lydekkerianus. Lineage (NCBI taxonomy): Eukaryota > Metazoa > Chordata > Mammalia > Primates > Lorisidae > Loris > Loris lydekkerianus. The sequence goes on along the minus strand of CAUYPK010043375.1, from coordinate 114,123 downwards.
TTTGAAATCTCATGGAAAGCACTTTGCAAAGATGTGAATGAATCAGTGAATCAATCAGTAAGTTAGTGAGTGACAAGCTAGGCAGAAGGCGTCTCCAGCAGAGCCCCTGCCTCCAGACAGGGTAAGCAGGACAGCAGTAGGAGCAGCAGGTGGGGGCAGTGTTCACCCTTTCAGCAAGTGTTCATTTGGCACTTACTGTGTGCCAGGTTCTACGCTAGGTGCTGGGGACATAAGAAGGAGCAAGACCGACCAGGCCTCCACCTTTGTGGAACTCCTAGTCTGATCAGGGAGACAGGCCTCACGAGCAAGGCCATTCTAGATGGGGGAGATACAGCCAAGGAAATTAGCAGGAACAAGATCAGAGACCACTCTGGGGAGGTTGAGCTGAGACGTCTCCCACGAGAGAGCCAGGCCACGCAGACAGCTGGCCCCAACAGGAGAAAGCATAGCGTGACAAGAACAGAGAGACTCGGCTCAGCGCCTATGGCTCAAGCGGCTAAGGCGCCAGCCACATACACCTGAGCTGGCGGGTTCAAATCCAGCCTGGGCCCACCAAACAACAATGACGGCTGCAACCAAAAAATAGCCAGGCATTGGGGCAGGTGCCTATAGTCCCAGCTACTTGGGAGGTGGAGGCAGGAGAATTGCTTAAGCCCAGTAGTTGGAGGTTGCTGTGAGCTGTGATGTCACAGCACTCTACCCAGGGTGACAGCTTGAGGCTCTGTCTTAAAAAAAAAAAAAAATAGAACAGAGAGACTGGGCCAGTCCTGCTGATTGGCAGGGCCTAGAAGGCTCAGAGAGCATGGGGCAGAGTCCAAGTGCTCTGGGAGCTCCTGGAGGAGCTTGGAGAAGGGGTCCCAGGTGGCTGGAGTAGAAATCTGTGACCCTAGGGGAGACCCCTGTGCATTGCGGGGATGAGGGAATGTGGGACTCCCAACAAGTCTGAGGCTGGAGGAGTATCCTAACAGTCTTTGAGTCTCCCCAACAGGAAAGGGGGAGGGGTATCCCTGGTATGTCAGCCACGTACAGGCTGTGGCATAAGCAGGTGCCTCTCCAGGGGAAATCCACTGTATCTCTTCCTGCATTCAGGTTTCCCAACCTCTTCCCCCCACTGAAGCCGGAGACGGTGGCCCGGAGGACCGTGGAAGCTGTGCAGCTCAATCAGGCCCTTCTGCTGCTCCCGTGGACCATGCACGCCCTCATCATCTTAAAAAGGTATTGGTGGTGGAGGGTGGGCCACCCTGGGCCGGGCTGTACTGTTGATGTGCCGTCCTCACCCAGGGCAGCAGTTCTCAAACTTGTTAGTCCCAAGAGCCCCTAGGCCTTAAAAAGTTGTTTTTTTGTTTTTTTGTTTTTTTAGAGACAGAGACTCACTTTACTGCCCTCAGTAGAGTGCCATGACATCACAGGACTCGCAGCAACCTCTAGCTCTTGGGCTTACGCTATTCTCTTGTCTCAGCCTCTCAAGCAGCTGGGACTACAGGCGCCTGCCACAACGCCTGGCTTTTTTTTGGTTGCAGTTTGGCCGGGGCTGGGTTTGAACCCGCCACCCTCCATATATGAGGCTGGCGTCCTACTCACTGAGCCACAGGCGCCGCCCTGGCCTTAAAAAGTATTAAGGAACCCAAGAGCTTTTGTTGATTTGAATTGTTTTTGTTTTTGTTTTGAGACAGATTCTTAGTCTGTGTCCTGGTAGAGTGCTGTAGCGTCATAGCTCACAGCACTCTCAAACTCCTGGGCTCAAGTGATCCTCCCACCTCAGCCTCCCAAGTAGCTGGGCCTACAGGTGCCCGCCACAAGGCACAGCTAATTTTTCTATTTTTAGTAGAGACAGTGTCTCGCTCTTGCTCAGGCTGGTCTCCACTCCAGCTCCTGAGCTCAAGCAATCCACCCACCACAGCCTCCCAGAGTGCTGGGATTACAGATGTGAGCTACTGAACCCAGCCTAAGTTATATCTTATCACTATTTACTATATTATAAATTAAAACAAAAATTATATTATATTTATACCTGTTTATATTTACATTTTTATATATAAATAACAACAACAAACTCATTTCCTTAACATAAATACCTATATACTCGAGGATAAGTTCGGGTTTTTGTGCCGAAAAAACTTGGCTTATACTCGAGTATATAGGTATATTTTTATAGCAGGTGAATATATATTATTTCTTTAGTGACCACTATAAACACTTCCTGTAATCATATTTTCTAAAACAAAACAAATATAGGAAGGAGTGTCATTGTTTTACATTTTTGCAAATCTCTTTGTTGTCTGCTTTATTGAAGACAACTGGATTCTTATATCTGCGTCTGATTTGAACTTCTTGTGACATAAGCCATGTCATACAGCCTCTGGAAAGCTCCACCGTATACTGAAGGAAAGACGGTGGAAATGCAATTAACATCTTAGTATGTTACGAACCTCCAAGGGTTCCTGGACCCCACACTTAGAGAACCACTATTCTAGTGACTCGGAGACACAGCCCCAACCTCTAGAAGTTTACTCTAACGGGTAGTACAGGGACCTTGATGCCAAAGGCTCAGAATGCACAGAAATGTCATGGTACTTGTCAGGCGGGGTATACCTGGGTATACCGCTTTGAGTTCCAGAGTAATCCCCCAGTCTACATTTCCTGCCCCCTTCCCCTACTACTTTTCAATAAGGAAACATTCCCTGCCCTGCATTCTGCTCCATCTTCCCCAAGAGAAATCTTTAAAGGCTCAACTCTAGTGCCACCACCCCCCAGGAAACCTTCCAGATTGCTCCAGCTGAAAGTGAACCTTTCCTATCTCATACTAGAGTGAGCCGGGGCCCTTCAGTTTCATTCAACAATAGACCAAGGGCCCCCCTCTCTGTACCAGGCCCGTGCTAGGGACAGGGGGCGGGCAGAGGTGAAACGCTGCTACATGGGCACCCACGGGCTGGCCACGTAAACAGAGGACAGCCAGGGCCTGCAGGGGACTCACAGGGTATCTGGGTTGCACCAAGGAGAGGCTAGGACAGTCCCCTGGAGGGCGTATTCCCCAAATCATACCTGAATTCTGAGACTCATGCCGTAAATCTTTGTTGAATAAATGGCAGTTGGAGCTGATTGATCTTTTAAGGCATGTGCAGGTGCTGAAATGCTAAGGATATGACTTTGAAAGTTTCTTCTACCCCACCCCACCCCCACCCCGGTCTGGTCAACAGCTGCTTATCTAGTTCCTTGAAAGCCCTTCCCTGCAGGGGCCTGGTGGGCGCAGCTGGCGTGTGGCTGGGAGGTGGGTGGCATGATTCTGCCATCTGGTGTGGCCCCTTGTGACCAGCCTCAGGCCCACAGCCCTGCTGACCGTCTTCTCTTCTTCCACTCCACCAGCATCCTCCCACAGGCTGCGCTCGAGGAAATCCACAAATTCTCAGGGACCTACACCTGCATGAACACTTTCAAAGGGCGGACATAGAGGCGAGACCCAGAGACACGCTCAAGGAGCCAGAGCCGGAGGGGGCGACGCACCCGGGCACTCGCCTTGCGCCTGTCCGTCAGCACAGTTCTGCTGGGTGAGCAGGACAGCTCCTCTCCCCCAGGAAGAATCTGGCTGCCCCCCAGGCCAGCCCCAGGACCTTTGCACAGGACTGATGGGGAGAACTCTGACCTCCATGGGGAGGGGAGAAACCAGCCAGCAGCCGTCTTGACACTTTTGTGCATTTTTAATTCTGTAGAGTTTATTGTTCAATCGCTTCTCCAGTCTAACTAACCTCAGCCGTGTGCATAGACCATTTCCAGAAGAGTCTGTCCCCAGATGCTCTGCTGCCCCCTCCAAAACCTCCTCATCCTTGGCTTGCACAAACTGGTTGAACAGCAGGAATGAAAAATAAAGAGAGATGGCTTTTGTGACTTACTCTGTTCAAATCCTCGGTGGGCAGTTGGCAGGGGGCCAATCCCAGCCACAGAACTCCATCCTTTGAGAGAGGATTGGTTTGTTCAGAGTTCCCAGCTGCTGGGAGTAGGGAAGGGGGCAAAGAATAGGAGAGAAAGTGGAGCCCAGGCCTGGGGGCAGAGGGAACCGCCAGGCCCTTTACCAACAGCCAGGGGTCAGGGCCATTTTGCTTCCCTGGTGTGACCTTCATGAACCACCTGCAGACAGCTGGCCACAGGTAGAGCTGCTGTGTCATGCCACGGTGCTGCCAGCCACGGAGAGCAGAACCTGTCTTTAATGAGCACCTGCTGGACAAAAGGCCAGTAAAATGGTTGAGAAAGAATTGTGAGGCACCAATTGTAGTGACAATTCATCACAATGAAGCCAGCCCTACAGACCCAGACCCCCATGTCCCATTTGATTGCAGGGGAAAGGGAAACCTGGGGTGGCAGAAGGACTGGCACAGTCTTCCTCAATGGGGGGAATTTACAGTCAAAAAGACCTGGGTAGAGACGCCCCATGGTTCCCCTGGTGTGTACTCTCTCTGCTCCTTAAAGCTTAATAAACTTGACCTTGGGCCACAGGGGGAGAGGTGGGTAATGCCATTTCTTATTAACTAGCCACCATCTCCACAGGTCTTGCAGGTGAGGGGAGGGGAGAAAATGGGGCTCCCAGGTGGTGTAGGAGGTGGTCACCGGCCTCTGACTCAATGGAGGAGCTTCCCAAGAAGCCTCAGGCTGAACCTTCCTGCCTTCCCTTAGAGGAAGACTAAACACACAGCTCAGGTCTGCGAGCACAATGCCTCGTCAAAATTGCATATCCACTCTTGACTGAATACTCAAGACATCCTGTTATAGCTCTGTTAGTTATTCATGCTACCTCACAGCAACTGAAGACCAAACTTACAGCTCTCAGAGAAAACTTTAAAGGCTTCCAGCAGCCGAGCCATTATAGACCAGGCTGTCACCCCCAAATCTCAATGGCTTCCAACCGGGAAGGTGTCCACCTTACTGTTGCTACCTGTCCTTCCAGGGTGGCTACAACTCTGCTCCGGGTCATCTTGCTCTGTTGCTCAGGCTAACTGGGCAGCCTCTGTCTGGGAGGATCACCTAGGGTAAGGCAAACACACCTGGTGAACCACATGGCAGCTGCCAAACTTTTCTGCCTGGAAACAACGTGTGTCATGTCTCTCCACATTTCATTGGCCCGAGCAGGTCATGTGGTCAAACCTGCCACTGATGCTGCAGGAAATAACAATTCCCTCCTTGGGGAAGCAGTCAGTGGTTTAGAACTAGAATGGGATCTGCCACTCCATGGAAGAAAACGTCATGAGGAAAGCTAAAATTTAGGCAGAAGATGGAGGGAGGCCTGAGGTCAGACACAGTAGATGCTGAGCAGAGGGCTGCAGAATCACTGGTCAGCACTCACCTCTCAGTAGCCTTTGGAAAGCGGTGCTATGACACCCATTTTGTAGATGAGAAAAAGGGCTCAGAGCAGGGCAACCCCTGCCCAGGTTTCAAGGGCACTAGAGCCGGAATCTGAACGCAGCTCTCCCAGGCCCGCAAGTCCCCTTGCTCACTGCAGCAATCAAACAGCAAGCAATGTGGCACCAAGCGTGACCCATCCCTCCCCTCCCTTTTGGTCCTTGACCACATGCATTACCAAAATGCTTTGGTGCTTTGCTAAATGCAAAGGGATTGGGGAAGAGGATGAGGTGTGGGTCCTGCCTGCTGAGCCCTGATTTTTCCCTCCAGGCTTGAGCAGCAGATGAATTTCTGTGCTCACAGCCTGGCTCCAGCCCAACCTTTTGGAGATGATTTGACTCCTGAGGTTTCCATGAAGTTGCATTTGGCCTGCAGGCCAGGGATGCTTTGGGGATCCCTGAGATCTGACCAGACGCTGGGACGGAGCGAAGCCCAGCAAGGGGTGATGACCGTCCTGGCTGAGAGGGAGCACGGGCTTCCCAGAGCCCCAGCGGCTTCTCCTGGTGACAGGGCCCAGCCTGCTCCTGCCCTGCCCCCTCCTGCCAGCCGGGAAGCTTTCAGTCTTTTTCTGGATCTTTTCCCAGAGGAACCAGAAGAAAAAGCCTTGGGCAGATTCCCAGGAGGCCCCATTCTTGTCCCTCTCCCAGATGGTTTGGCCGCTTGGAAAGGCTGGAGAATGAGAGAGGAGAGCTAATTCTGTCCCTTAGCTTGGCCATGGAAAGGACAGTGGCAAGTGCCAAGCCCCTGAGGGGCAGGACAAGATGTGCCAACCCTGCAAAGGAGCCTTGGGTCCTGGGAAATGACCCAGTTGCCATGCCTAGGGTTCCTCCCCATCCCCAAAGAGAACCAGATTAGGGGTGGGCACCGAGCCCAGGGAGGCACCAGCCCCAAGCCCTGTCCTGGCACCGTCCCAGGGGTCCAGGCTGTCCGGCCTGGCAAGTGTTCAGGAATTGAGTCCTATGACCATCACTCTGCTCCCAGGGCCAGAATGCTTCGAGAAAGGGACTCTCATCTTTTCAGACCAAATGGATATTTAAGAAGGACCAGGGTGACAGAAAGCTCCTGGACTGTCCCCAGGGCTCAGCATTATGTCACAAGCCCTGTCTGATGAGGGAGACAGCCCTTGCCCTGAAGATGTCCTAGTCTGACTGGAGCCCAAAATGGAGCGCCAGTTTGCAAAGGCATTCGGCTGCCCACATGTTGCCAAGCACAGAGCGGGGAGGGCAGGTGTCGAGGTGGACACATGGCCATCTCAGGAGAGAAGGGATGCCCCTCCCACCACAGCCCACCTGGGACTTCTGTCTCCGAGGGGTCTTCTCCCACATTCAGGGGGGTCCTTCCAGAGGACATGGGTCGTTAAGAGGTCCACATTTGTGAAGAGGCCTCTATGCACAGCCACCCATCACTTCTTCGTCTCTGGACCCAGAAGGAAGGTCTGGAGCAGCTCTCAGGTACTTTGGGCACCCAGGTCTTCCTTGAAGTGGAACTGTCACACCAGGATTTGTTTAGACATTCATCCACACAGGGCTCTTCATAAACTGAGGACCGACCACTATGGACCAGTGTTGGTTCAGCCTTGGCCTGAGGGTCTAGCTCCCTGCCCTACCTCTCACAGCCCCCAGAGGCCCTCAGCTCCCAGCCCCCCACTAGCCTTGTGCTCAGAAGTTCATCCTGGAGTGCCCAGACTTACCATGAGTCTCCCCAAGAGCTGGGAGGGCCCAGTATTTGAAGGGGGATCCAGATTGCAGGTCCATTGGCCTGGTTCAAATCCTAGCTCTGCAACCTCCTGTGTGACATTGACTTTCCTCTCCTGCAGAGCACAGGTGACAATTAGTGTCCTCCTATCCCAGGGAGCTGGGGTGAGTATGCAGGGGGAATGGGACCTAAGCAGTGTCTGTGATCTCATCAGGGCTTGGTGTGATGCTGGCGGCTCCTGTAGCACCCAGCCAAGACCCTACTGCCCCTCAGAACACCTGGGGTCACTGCCTTGGCCTGGCTGGTGGCCATGGCATCCTACAGGACCTGGCTGGCATCCCTGTGGTTGGGCGGGATGATGCTGCAGCTCAGAAGATCCCAACATGGTGGTGGGGTGAGGCCCCTGTGGAGGGCAGAGCAAAGGGGCCCCAGGAAGACAGGAGGTGCTGCCTGGGGACAGGTTGCTGTCCCCCAGTGCAGGCAGGTGGAACATTTGCAGGACATTTCTCTGGCACCTCCCAACGTCGCTGGCTCTGGGCAGCCCCTTGGCATCTAAATCTCTCCACGGCTCAAGATGGGAATAAATGCAGAAGCTTCCCCAGAAGATATTACTGGGAGTGGCAGCCTCGCCCCTACCCTGCTGGGAAGCTGCTCTTTTTTTTTTTTTTTTGCAGTTTTGACCAGGGCCAGGCTTGAACCCACCACCTCTGGCATATGGGACTGGCACCCTACTCCTTGAGCCACAAGACTGCCCAGGAAACTGCTCTTGAACCCAGATGCCCCAGTTAGGCAGCAGAGCCACCACCTCAAACTAGCTGGAAGGGAAGCCCAGCGCAGGGGGACTTGGCCTGACTCAGGACACTGGCTGACCAGGGCCCAGTTTGTGACCCAAAGGGGTCTCTGACTTCTCTGCATTGAATTACTAGGAGCCCCTTGGCACCCCGCCTTTTGCCCACCGTTCTGGGGATTTTCAGGACACTCAGGAGAAAAGTAAGAAAAAAAGCACTCTGCAAATAAGTCTGCCTTTTCATTGAAACCACGCTATCCCTCTAGGAGCTGAGCAGCTGGGAAGGACAGTGGCCGTGTAACTAAGGTCAGCAGGTCCCACCCGTGTGATCAGGCTCACCCTGCAAGGCACAGCTGTCTCTCCCTTCTGAGGAGCCCCTGGGACTCTCTGCACACACCGTCCTGTCCCCTCCTCACTGCACGTGGACAGTGCTGTGTCCATCTCCCCCTATCACAACCTGCAAGGCAGGCCTCAGACGTGGCCTCCCAGGTGGTCGTCGTGGCTGGGTTACTCCATCTCAACCGTCTGCTCATTTTATTCATCAACCACCTAACCACTTACCATCGTCATTATTTTTAATGTAACGGCCTTATTGAGATACATCTGACATACCACACAATCACCCACTGAAGTGTGCAATTCAGTGGTGTTTATTCAGAGTTACACAACCATTTCAAAAGGAACCTTGTACTCATTGGTGATCCCTCCCCATCACCCCTTCCCTGACTCTCAGCCGCGGCAAACGCTTGCAACGTTCTGTCTCTACGGATTTGCTGTTCCAGATATTTCATGTAGGTGGAATCCTACACGAAGTGGTCTTCAGTGGTGTCTTCCCCTGAGCTTGCTATATTCAAGGTGCATCCACAGTGTAGATGGCCTTGGTGCTTCAGTCCTTTTCTTTCCCAAATGATCATTGCATGGATCTACCGAATTTGTTAATTTGGGGCTCCAGGGGTTGATCTTGATGAATATTCTGGGCTATCGTTGTTTATTTGGTCTGTCCCAGTTTTTCTCCCACTCTGGGCCAGACTCCACATGAGGGCGGGAGTGGCCACTTCCACTCAGTAATTGCTGCCTTTGCCACAGGTAGCAAAAAGGAGGGTTCCACCTTCTTCTCAATACACCCAGACCAGCCATCCTATCCCAACCCTGACTCTAACCCGATCCCAACCCTAACCCTAACCACAGACCTATTCCATCTTTTGAATGGAATCATCCTCTGCGCTGAGGCTGTCCTGTGCACGAGGGGTTTCTCTACTCATCAACTGCCAGGAGCACCTTCTCCAGTTGTGACAACCAGAAAAGAGTCTCCCAATATTGTCAAAAGTCCCCTAAGGAGCTAACTCGCCCCTGTGGGGATCCCCTGGTCTACAGCATTTTCTCACTTCTTCCTAACAGCCCAGAGCAGCAAGAGCTGCATTATGGGCCTTGAGTAGCAGGAGACTGAGCCCCAGAGAGCTTTGATGGCCTGACCTCCAAGAGGCTGGCACAGCACCGGGAGGTGAACCGCTGGCACAGGCTGGGCCCTGAGCCTCCCAAGGGGAGCCAGGAAACTTCCTTCCATGTTACCACTTGCATCTTTTTTTCTTTGGACTTGGTTTGAAAGCCCCTTCTTGCCGCTGCTCTCTTGGTGAGTTACGCCAGCACTGCAGAATTTCCCGGGCTGCCTTTCCCCTCAAATCCTTATCATTCCTTTCATTTTTCAAAGCTCCTAAGACAAAGGAAATAAATAAGCACTTGGAGGAAGACACAAGCTGTGCTTGTTCCTTTGAGCTGCTGCTGTGATGTAACTGGATCCCGCTTGGGAAGGTCACATGGGGACCTCGGGCAGAGCCCCAGCCTGGGGCCTGGCCACGAGCACACTAACTTCCACAGCTCCGGCTTGTTGAGGGTGAGATGAGGCTAAACATCCCCTGATGCTTGAAGAAGAGACTGGAGTTTGGAGCCGCCATATCTGGCTGAGATTCCGAATCCTGGCTCTGTGTGACCTTGTGTTTAACCTTAACCTCCCCCCAAGCTTTAGTTTCTCCATCTATAGAATGGGACAAATAACCCTGCCCCCTGTAGAGTTGCTTCTAAAAATCAAAGGAGTAGGCCAGGCATGGGGCTCATGCCTGTAATCCCAGCACTCTGGGAGGCTGAGGCAGGTGTTTTGTTTGAGCTCAGAGTTCGAGACCACCCTGAGCAAGAGTGAGAATTTGTCTCTACTAAAAATGGAAAAAAGTAGCCAGGCACAGTGACACATACCTGTATTCCCAGCAGCTCAGGAGGCGGAGGCAAGAGGATGGCTTGAACCCAGGAGTTTGAGGTTGCTGTGAGCTATGACACCATAGCACTCGACCCAGGGTAACAGAACGAGACTCAGTCTCAAAAAATAAAAAGGAATTAAAAATTAAGAGTAATATGCATAATAAATTCATGCATGTGTGCTTGGTATTAATACCAAGTAATAAATTGATAAATTGATATGATATGATATGATATGATATGATATGATATGATATGATATGAAAAGTAATAAATCATTGCATGCTTGGTATGTGACAGATCCTAAGCTATATGCATTTATTTTATTATTTTTTTTTTTTTGTAAAGACAGAGTCTTACTTTATGGCCCTCGGTAGAGTGCTATGGCATCACACAGCTCATAGCAACCTCCAACTCCTGGGCTTAAGCGATTCTCTTGCCTCAGCCTCCCAAGTAGCTGGGACTACAGGCCACCGCCACAACACCCGGCTATTTTTTGGTTGCAGTTCAGCCGGGGCCAGGTTTGAACCTGCCATTCTCGGCATATGGGGCTGGCGCCTTACTCACTGAGCCACAGGCGCCGCCCATTATATGCATTTAATAATTAAAATTTCCCAACATTTTATAGAAAACTGAGATAGAGAGAAAGATGAAGTAATTTTCCTGGTGCTTATTCACAGCTAGTAACTGGTAGAGCTGAGATTTGAACCCCAGAGACTGGTTGGAAAACCCTGATTCTTAATCCCTGGATGCTGTGATTTCTCTTTTTCTTGCAGTTTTTGGCCGGAGCCAGGTTTAGAACCCATCACCTCCGGTATATGGGGCCGGCGGCCTACTCCTTGAGCCACAGGCGCCACCTGATTTCTCTTTTGCTTTCTTTCTTTCTTTTTTTCTTTTTTGAGGCAGAGTCTTAAGCTGTCGCCCTGGGTAGAGTGCCATGGCATCATCATAGCTCACAGCAACCTCCAACTCTTGGGCTCAAGCGATCCTCTTGCCTCAGTTTTTTCTATATTTTTAGTAGAGACAGGGTCTCGTTCTTGCTCAGGCTGGTTTCCACCCCGTCAGCTCTAGCAATCAACCTGCCTCAGACTTCCAGAGGATTACAAGTGTGAGCCACCATGCCCAACCTGATGCTGTGATTGATTGATTGATGGATTGATTTTTCTTTCTTTCTTTTTTTTTTTTTTTTTGAGACAGAGTCTCAAGCTGTCACCCTGGGTAGAGTGCCATGGTGTCACAGCTCACAGCAACCTCAAACTCTTGGGCTTAAGTGATTCTCTTGCCTCAGCCTCCCGAGTAGCTGAGACTACAGGCGCTTACCACAATGCCCGGCTATTTTTTGGTTGCATTTGTCATTGTTTTAGCAGGCTAGGGCTGGCCTAGAACCTGCCATCCTTGGGGTATGTGGCCAGTGCCCTACTCACTGAACTATGGGCATCGAGCTGACACTACTGTTTTAGACACAAAGAATCACTCACTACAAGCACTCTACTTTCTTGATTTTATTCACACAACAATACATAAGTACATTCTGTCCTTTTTTTTTTTTTTGAGACAGTCTCACTTTGTCACCCTTCGTAGAGTGCTGTGATGTCACAGATCACAGCAACCTCAAACTCCTGGTCTCAAGTAATCCTCTTGCCTCAGCCTCCCAAGTAGCTGAGATTACAGGTGCCCACCACAACACCTGGCTATTTAGAGACGAGGTCTCGCTCTGGCTCTGGCTGGTCTTGAACTTATGAACTCAGGCAATCCACCTGCCTCAGCCTCCCAGAGTGCTAGGATTACAGGTCTGAACCATTGTGCCTGGCCTGGTACATTGTCATTGTATATTTTTTTGTTTGTTTTTAAAGTCAAAGTCTTACTCTGGCGCCCTGGGTAGAGTGCCATAGCGTCATAGCTCACAGCAACCTCAAACGCCTGGGCTCAAGCAAACGTCTTGCCTCAGCCTTCCGAGTAGCTAGGACTATAGGCGCCCGAAATAATGCCCCACTAGTTTTTCTATTTTTAGTAGAGATAGGGTCTGGCTCTTGCTCAGGCTGGTCTGGAACTCCTGAGCTCTGGAACTCCACTCACCTTGACCTCCCAGAGTGCTAGGATTACAGGCGTGAGCCACTGTACCCAGCCCTCATTGTAAATTTTCTAACATTACAAAAATGTTCCTTACCAATTCCAAATCTCTCCCTAGGGATCAATATCAAAACCAGCTTGGTGTATATTCTCTCTGAATATTTAGTGCATTCTGCACTTTGCTTTTTCACTCAACAGTGTCTTGGAGGTCTTCAGAGAAGAATACATCTCTCTCTACCTTGTTCTTGAGTTGTTGCAGAGTAATCCATAGCATGAGTGAACCGCCTTTGTGGTGGGCATTTATTTCCAGTTTCCCCCCATTGCAAACAATAGTATATGCAAACATCCTTGAAACGTGCATTTGTACACATTTGTTTCAAATTGCTATTTCACAAAGTCATATGCTAATATCTCTGGCTCTTGGCATACCCTGATGCTCTTGCCTAGAATGCCTGTCCACATGACTGATTCCAATTCATCAAGCCCAATCAAGTGTCATGTCCTGTAGGGTGCCAGCCCCATATGCCAGAGGTGGCAGGTTCAAACCCAGCTCTAGCCAAAACAAACAAACAAACAAACAAAAAAACCCCTGCAAAGTGTCATGTCCTGTGAAAGGTGGTCTCTATTGTCTCTGTTTTCCCATAAAAGTTAGTATCTCTATCGCATCATTATTATAGGCTTAGGGCTCTGCCTTAGTTATCTTTGTATCCCCAACATCTAGTATAGGGCTTAGTATAGAGTAAAAAAAAAAAAAAAAATCCAAGTTTCCTTGGTTGGATGAATGAATGCACAAATAAACAAACAAATGAAGGTGTATCAGTTAGGACATTCCAGAAACTCAAGATGACTGTGTCTGGGTGGTATGTGATTGTAGAGCAACCTGCTTCCAAGGCAGCTTGATGCCTTAAGCCAAGCTTCCTTGCTAGATTTCTCTTTTTTTCAGCCCTATGACCCTGGGCATCTCATGCTGAACTCTGTTCAGTTTGGTGGACAGTACTGATGGAGCACTAGCTGGGGGCTGGCTGTTCCAGGGCATGTCTGTTTCCTTTTACTTGTGAAGCAGCCCCAGTATGCTCTGGGTTTTGGTTTGTTTTGTTTCTCTACAGTACCTAGGGGCAATTAAGATCAGCTGCAACATTTCTGCTTTCTCCAGATTTGAGCCCAAGGGAAACCAGATGTTTTCCACTCCACATCTCCTTCTACTTGTGGTCTCATGAACAGCCCTGAGTGTCTCTGTAGCCTGGCTTCCCCAGATCCCAGAGCCTGGCTGTCAATTTTATTTTTAATGAGGTTTTAATAGGAGGCGCCTGTAATTAATTTCATTCTTGTGTTTTCACACTTCAGACAAGATGCCTAAAGGCTTTCAGGCGCTAGGTGGGATGTTAACTTGATTTTAAATAATACAAAACACTATGACTGTTAGGTTTCCCCAGCTCCTCTCATTTGCAGTTGTTTTACAATCATTAATTAGCTGAGGCTCATGGCCCAGTAAAAGTTCAGTAGGTCACCTATCATAAAGGTAGAAACAGATAAGGGGAGGAAAGACTTATCCAAGCCCCAGGAGAGAGTGGCTGTCCAAACTGGTTTCAGAAGCTACATTCCAGATTCCAGATCCACTATTCAGGAATGATTTGCCAAACATGGCCAGAGTCCTCAGGCCAAAGGTGGAGTGGATGGGTGCCCCACAGGCATCTTAGGCAGTTTCACCCTCCCACTAGGACTGCCCAGCAAGTGAGCCCTCAGTAGGTAATATTACCTTCTGAAATTACCCCAGTTCATTTTCTTCAGGCCCTCTTTCCATTTTGTGAGCAGATTCATCTGCATGAAGAACGCATCAGTGGTCCCTCCGGATTTAGAAACAACATAATTTTGCTATTTTTAAAGCTGCAGTTTAAAAGTCCGCGCGCACGTACTCAGTGCTCACACTCCTTAGGGAGTGGGAGGTGGGGAAGGAACTGGACTTGCTGAAGAGAGCAGCGCGGCCCCGTGGACCCACGCTCCCTCCTGTCTCCCGGGCGCCAGGCACGGCCGCTGGGTCATCAGGTCCTGGGGGGATCGGGAGGGGCAGGGAGGCCGAGGAGCAGGTGGCTATTAGGTCAGCCTCTGAACATTCTTGGACCGCTTCAGTGGATATAAATAACAGACCCGTGGCTCCGAAAAACCTTCCCCAGTGAGAAGGGGGAAAGGGAGGAGGGCTAGAGAATCAAGGGATTTATTTAGGGTGGGGTGGCATCGTGGTGATCTGGAAAAATATAGCAGACTGATAAAGAGGCTGGAGGGGCGAAGAGATTTAAGAATGAATCATGGTAGAAAATCTGGAAATAAGAACACGGAGAGTGAGGAGCTCACACCTTTTTGTCCCACCCCCACAGCGTGTTTGTCCCAGGACTTAGGAGGCGCCCCAGATTAGCAGAAAGAACTGTGGAAAGGGGCAGCGCCTGTGGCTCAAAGGAGTAGGGCACTGGCCCCATATGCCAAAGGTGGCAGGTTCAAACCCAGCCCTGGCCAAAAACTGCAAAAAAAAAACAAAAACAAAAACAAAAAACTGTGGAAAGGACAGGGCACAGTTTTGGAGTCCTGACCCTGCCAGACTAGATTTTAGGAAAGCCATTTAAGGTCTCTAAGCCTCAGTTTCTGCATCTATCTGTACAATAGGAAATCTAATGTTTCCAAGGGGGTGGTTGTGAGCCTCTCCCCAGCTAACGTCTAAGAAAGCAGTGCTCAGTAAAAAATGTAAGGCACCGTGACTCTCAGGAACCCCTCCACGGGCTGCCGCTGCATGCCGGGTCCTTCTCCGTCTCACCGGTCTCCCAGGCTCTGCAGCAAAGGTCCGCAGGAGCAAAACCGAAATCTGACTCCCTGCAGCCGGCGCGCCACCCTGGGAGCTGCCTAGGCACTCTGCTCCCGGCAACAGAGACCACCACAGTCCACGCCCCTAGAGCCGCGGGGTGCAGCGATGCCAGCTGCCCCCGCAGCCCTGCAGTAGGCTGGTGGGGTTGGGGCTGCTGTGGCGGAGAGGGCGGGGCCGGAGGCCGGGCTTCCCGGGGGAGGGCCCGGCGCGCTCCGGGAGGCGGCGGCTGGGGCCAGGGAGCAGCAGGACTCGGGCTGGAGCGTGGCCGGACCCCCACCCACCGAGGGGCCCCGGGAAGACGCGGTGAGTGCCCCGGAGGGGACGCGCGGGGACGCAGCGGCGGGAACCGTGGCTCGAGTCCGCCCTCTCCTCCTGCGGCTCCTGAAGTTTGCAATGGAACCGCCTCCTGCGCCGGGAGCCCCCGGCCACCCGGCTCTGCGTGACTATAGGAAGGGCTACTACCGACCCTAGGGGTGTCTCCTCTGCGGCGTAGCGAACTCTTCAATTCCTTAGGCCCACCGGGAGGAGGGGGACGTCGGGGCTTCGAGGCCAAACCATCTCCTGGGTCTCTCGAGGGCTCCATTCTGCCTTATTTGCGCCAGCCCTTGGGGCCCTGGCGACCCCTCGCCCTCTGCAAAGAGCCCCAAATTCCTGGGTCAGCTGCCTCAAGCCACCATCTGGAGTCCAAGGCTAGGCTGGCCCAGGCAGGGAGCACCCCCTCCCCTTGGCGGTGACGGGCAGGCCCCACCCCCGCCAAGACCAAGTTCAACAAGTTTGGCCAAGAAGTCCTACAGCCTACATGGCTAGGCCTGGCCGTGCTGCTCCGCGTGGGCTCCCCGGGTTCCGAGTTGTGCCGCGCCGGGTGGACAAGACGGGGGTTATCCAGGGGCTCCATCCGTAAGGGTTGAAGCCAGAGAAGCGCCGCCCCTGGGCTGCGAGATTTGGTGTCGAGGCTAGGGGTTTGGAATGCGTCATGAGAGAGCCGGCACCTCAGCCGGCAGGTCAGGTTTCCAAGAGCGCCCCTTTGTTATGCTCCTCCCCAGCTCTGCCTCCTCCCCCTTGCCTGTGCCACCCCTTCCCCCAGCCTCCTGACCTCAGGTCTGAGCGGGCTCTGGCTACAGGTTCCAGCCCCCCAGCCTAGGTGCCTCTCTTTGAACCAGCCCAACGCCCCTCCTATGCCCTCAGATCCTCTTGGCTGTGGGCTGATGGGGGTGGGGTTGCTGGGGGAAGGAGCCCTTGGGCACAGCCGGTGACTCAGGGCACAGGGATGGGCAGGCAGGGCAGGATGGCTGTGCTCCCTCTCAGGGGCATGCCCCCAGCTTCTGGGAAGGGGTGGGGGTAATTTCTGGCCCCAGGAGAGGGGCTCCTCCCTGAACCGTGAAACTCCCTACTTTGTCCTGGGCTACTGTTAAGGAGACCCTGCCAAGCCCCAGAAGACTTCTCTGGCCCAGTAGGTGTGGGCTCCCTAGGCAGGGAAGATTGTATTACCTGCCTTTTGCCTGTGGTGGAGTGTTATGGGGACTGATTTGGGTCTCTACTGAGGTCAGGAGGCACAGGGTGCCAACCTTCTTAATGGGGGCTGCAATGCAAGGCCTCCCACCCCACCCAACCCCCCATAGCTAGGTCAGGCTGGGGCTATGGGCCTGGCTGCACAGCTTGTGTTTGCTCTGGGAGGCCGGAGGGAGCCATGCCAGCCTTGCACACACAGCCTGCTCTGTTCTGGGGCCAGAGAGAGGGAACGGGTGCGGGTAGCTCTCCAGGGACCAGGGAGCATGGAGCATAGAGATATGAGCAGGCAAGGGGCCCCAGGCCCTGGAGTCCTGGCTGGGATAGCTCCAGAGGCCCTGTAATTTATGGCTGCAGCACTCTTTCTCTCCATGGCTTGGCAAGTCCTCTGTGGGCAAGTGGGAGTGACTAAAGAAGGAACCCGTTGAAGAGCTTTGGGGGCCTAGTGGAGTAGCTACTATGTGCCCAGCATTTCCATTGCTCGCACTCTCCATGGGTCTCCAGGGAGGGCTGAGCTGCTCCTCCTGTTAGCAGAGAGGGATGCCCACTCAGGCCAAGGGTTCCCATAGCTGCTGGAGCCAGCAGGTTTTCTAGTCTTCAAGTGGACATCAGTTGTTTTCTTCTGATTCCAGCACCTGGAAAAACACAAATCAGAATCCCAGAAGCCTCTGTCAATGAGTGGAGACAGACGTTATCCTGTTCAGTCACAACCCAATGGGGTATATACCCCAAATCAAGGGGTCACCAGGGGCTGTGGGAGCAGGAATGGAGGGATAGAGGAAGTGACTGTGGAGATGATGGTCCCATTTGAGGTTTGGAGGAGCAGAAGTTAATCAGTATGGAAGAAATGCTGTGACAGAGCCTGGCTTTGGGGGCTACAGGCACACTCTGTCCTTCTGGGCCTAGCATGTCCCTTGGGCCTGCACAGAAGAGGAAGCAATTTCCTTCTAGGGGCTGTGAGTCAGTCAGTGCTGGGGACAGCTGAGACCCTGCCTATAAATGCAGCAGGGAGCAGCCGCATGCCACTGTGTCTTCCAGTCCCTGAGATGGTAGCTCTGGAGTTGGAATTCGCCTTGTTCTCTTCTGTGATTCTGGAGAATGCTCTTGTAACTGGCTGACCACTTGTCTCCCTTCCCTGGGCTGCCCTATATTCTGAGATTTTTGAGGTCAGGACTCAGTTGCTTGGTTTCACCTTGTGGGGCCCCGGCTGGATGTTGTGGAGTGGGGTGAGTACCTCCTGGTGACTGCTGAGTCCCTCGTGGATATATCTCACTCATTGCCTGGATTCTTTTTTTGTTTGTTTAAGACAGAGTCTCACTCTGTCATACTGGGTAGAGTGCGTGGCCTGATAGTACACAAACCTCAAACTATTGGGCTCAGGTGATCCTCTTGCCTTAGCTTCCCAAGTAGCCGTGTCTACAGGCACTTGCCACAAAGCCTAGCTATTTTTAGAGACGGAGGTCTCACTCTTACTCAGGCTGGTCTCAAACTCCTGAGCTCAGGTGATCCACTCACCTTGGCCTCCCAGATTGCTAGGATTACAGGAGTGAGCCACTGCCCGGCCTTGTATTGAGTCTTATACTAGCCTGGCATGGGGCTAGTGGGGTACCCACTGACCAGGTGGGGGAGTTTCCATCTTGGAGGGGGCTAAGGCCTCCTTAAGAGGGGACAGTAATATACCAAGATGGAACCCAGGGCTTCTGGCTCCTTTTCTGCTCTTCCTAGTACAGGGAACTATTGGCATGTGGCTGGACACTCGCATACTCAGCCAACTCTGGAACAGGGTTGCCTTGTTGTTCAAGGAAAGGCAGCAGGGGCCCTGACTTGGTCAGGCTTCAGGGGAGTGGGGCTCTCTGCCCACCACCCACCCCCACCAGCCATGTAATCCCTGGCTGGATCGTGTGACCTGCTTGGCATTCTCTAGCTTGGAATCTGGCACTTCTGACAGCAGTTGCTATATCGGAGGGAGCTGGGCACCGCCCTGGACACTCTAGGCGCCCCCCCTCACCCTCTGCTTTGCTCTTCTTAGCTTCAAGGCCGAGTCACAGTGGCAGCTTCAAGAGTAGAACACCCAGCTTCCTGTAGTGATATCTAGGACCTAGGTATGTGGGGGGTGGGAGAGAAGAGCAGACCCAGGAAGAGAGGATGAGCTTTGAAATTGTCTTCCTTGCCCCTAGCTTGGCTGGTCCTTGAGACTTTCGCTCCCTGCCTACTAAGTTCTAGCTTTGATGGTTCCCTGGGTGGTGGCAATGGTGGTGGAGCAGGGCCCAGGGATAAAAGAGGGTCATTTCCTAACCTCTAAAGTGTATGTCCAGCTTCCCTACTTATCTCTCTGCCTTCCACAGCTCCAAATCTGCCACCATTCCTTGCTGCGGGGACACCATGGCTCCAGAAGAGGATGCTGGAGGGGAAGCCTTAGGGGGCAGTTTCTGGGAGGTGAGCAGTGGGGTCCAGGGTTTGGGTGTGACACTAATATGCCCAGCCTTCTCTAGGTTCAGCTGCCTGTGCAGGGAAAGAACCTAGCCGATAGCCCCAGCCAGAGAGGGGGCTTCTCCCTGCTACTCTGCTCTTCTTGTTATGCCCCAGGCTGGCAATTATAGGCGGACCGTGCAGCGGGTGGAGGATGGGCACCGGCTGTGCGGGGACCTGGTCAGCTGCTTCCAGGAACGTGCTCGCATTGAGAAGGCCTATGCCCAGCAGCTAGCCGACTGGGCCCGCAAGTGGAGGGGCACTGTGGAGAAGGGTGAGCTGGTGCTTAGGCCGGACAGGGAGCAGAGGGCTGCTGAGGGTGGGACCCTTGGGGCAGCTTTTTGTACATCTTATGGAAAGTTTGAGGCTTCTACCTCCTTTAAGAGGGATGATCCTCCTGGTTATCCTTATAGTTGTAGTGATAGAGTTTGCAAAGTACATTCATGAGTCACTTTGGTATTTTTTAACAATCCTGTGATGGAGATGGGCCTGTTCTACCCATTTCCTAGAGGTGAAACTGGAAGTTCAGAGAGGCTCGGGGACTTGCCTGAAGTCACACAGGTAGGAAGAGCGGAAGGTTGAGCCCAGGCCTTCTGACTGGCATTGTGGGATCTTTCCATCCAGTGAGCTGCCTTGCTGGAGGGCAGACGCGTGTTCTTTCCTTGAGGCAATAAAGTGCAGTGCTTGTGCAGCAGACATGGGTTTGAATTTCAGCACTACTTGTAGCTATAATGCTTTGAACAAGTTAACATCACTTTTCTGGGTCTTAGTTTTTTTGCCTGTTCAATGTTGACAATGACACTGTCCTAAGGGTGGTTGAGGGAAGAACTCAGAGAGATATGTCAAGGCACAGGGTAGGCATTCAGTAAGCCCCAGATGACAGTACTGTTGTTTGTCTTTGTACCCCAACCTCCAGCCCCTGTGCCTGGCATCCAGAGCAACACCCAATGAGGGGACTGGCTTGATTTGGGTGGTACCCGGGCCTGGCCCAAGCCCCATAACCTTCCTGCAGGCCCCCAGTACGGCACACTGGAGAAGGCCTGGCATGCCTTCTTCACTGCAGCGGAGCGCCTGAGCTCGCTGCACTTGGAGGTGCGGGAGAAGCTGCAGGGGCAGGACAGCGAGCAGGTGCGCAGCTGGCAGCGTGGAGCCTTCCACCGTCCAGTGCTGGGCGGCTTCCGTGAGAGCCGGGCTGCTGAGGATGGCTTCCGCAAGGCCCAGAAGCCTTGGCTGAAGAGGCTGAAGGAGGTGAGCCTGGGGTGGATGGGTATTGGAGAGAGGACCTGTCTAGGTCTGCCTGGGATTTGAGGGTACCAGGGCATGGTGTCCAGAGCCTAGAGTTTTCCCCATGAATGCCAGGTTGAGGCTTCTAAGAAGAGCTACCACGCATCCCGGAAGGATGAGAAGACAGCCCAGACTCGGGAGAGCCACGCGAAGGCAGACAATGCTATCTCCCAGGAGCAGCTACGCAAACTGCAGGAGCGGGTAGAACGCTGTGCCAAGGAGGCTGAGAAGGTACTGGCTGCAGGTCCCATCCCACCCTGGGCCCAGGCAAGATTTCTGAATGAATCTTGCTCCCTGAATGCCTTTTACAGTACCAGCACTCTTTTTTTTTTTTGAGACAGAGTCTCACTTGATTGCCTCAGTAGAGTGCTGTGGTGTCACAGCTCACAGCAACCTCCAACTCCTGGGCTTAGGCCATTCTCTTGCCTCAGCCTCCTGAGCAGCTGGGACTACAGGCACCTGTCACAACGCTCAGTTGTTATTTATTTATTTTTGTTGTTGTTGTTGTTGCAGTTTGGCCAGGGACCGGGTTTAAACCCGCCACTCTTGTTTATAGGGCTGGTGCCCTACCCACTGAGTCACAGGTGCAGCCCAGTCCCGGCACTCTTATTGCCCTAATCCCTTACCTGCCACCCTCTCTCCAGATGATCATTTAAAGGAGGAACCTGAGAAAAGGTGCTGCTTTGCCCAGGAAGGAAATGATAGAATTCTTAGGCATTAGAGTGACTTTAGCAATTGAGAATCTCTAGCTCCTTTCCTTGCACAATGCACTACCTTGCCTGCTCTCCCCAATTGAGCTTTCCTCCAACTCTGAGGTGCTGCTCAGTTACCACCTCCTTCAGGAAGCCTTTTCTGATTTGCCCCACTCTTTCCCATAGGTTGACCTCAGCTCACTCTCTACCAGATTTTGACATCTGCTGTGCCATGTCTCCTCCCTTGTTAGGCTGCTGGGGTTGTGAAGGGCAGGAGCTGGGTCTCAGGACTGATTGCCCCTGGTGGCTAGCCCACTCTAGATCAGTGGTTCTCAACCTGTGGGTTGCGACCCCTTTGGGGTTTGAAAAACCCTTTCACAGGGGTCGTCTAAATACATCCTGCATATCAGATATTTACATTATGATTCATAACAATAGCAAAATTAGTTATGAAGTAGCAACGAAAATAATTTTATTTTGAGGGGTCACCACAACATGAGGAACTGTATTAAAGGGTCGTGGCATTAGGAAGGTTCAGAATCACTGCTCTAGATCATGGCAGTGCCTGGTAAACACCACTAGAGTCCTATGTGGATGAAGCCCTCATCCCTACTTGGCCCTTTCCCCTTTCACCCAGACGAAAACTCAGTATGAGCAGACACTAGCAGAGCTGCATCGCTACACCCCACGCTACATGGAGGACATGGAGCAGGCCTTCGAGACCTGCCAGGCTGCTGAGCGCCAGCGGCTTCTTTTCTTCAAGGATATGCTGCTCACCTTACATCAGCACCTTGACCTCTCCAGCAGTGAGAAGTATGGCCTGTGGGGTGGGTGTGAGGATTTGGTGTAATGCTGCGTCCCCTGCTGGTCCCCTGGGCTCTAGCTGTGATGGATGGGATTATGGGGTATAAGGACCCAGGACTTCCCAGTCTGAGGCTGTGCTTTGGGCCACAGGTTCCATGACCTCCACAAAGACCTACACCAGAGCATCGAGGCAGCCAGTGACGAAGAGGATCTGCGCTGGTGGCGCAGCACCCATGGGCCAGGCATGGCCATGAACTGGCCACAGTTTGAGGCACGTGCTCCAGACTGGGTGGTGTTGGGAGGTGTGGCCGGCTCCTACTGTGCTCAGCCTGGGCCTCTGGAGGAAGGAAGTGAAGGTGATCTGAATGGTCCTGGCTGTTACCAAAAGTTGCAGCTCAGCCTGACCCTAAGCATTGTTCCCACAGGAGTGGTCCTTGGACACACACAGGACAATTAGCCGGAAAGAGAAGGGTGGCCGGAGCCCTGATGAGGTTACCCTGACCAGCATTGTGCCCACAAGAGATGGCACTGCACCCCCGCCCCAGTCCCCGGGGTCCTCAGGGTGAGAGTCAGGAGTCTGGCTGTGGCAAAGAAACAGCTCTGTCCTCCTTCCCTTTATCTTCTTTGTTTTATTCTCTTCACACTTGAAGTGGGTTGAAAATTGGTGCCAGGGACCTGAGGGTGGTAATGATACCAGTTTTCATAGTGGTTTAGATTTGCCAGTGATCTTCCAGGTTTCTTCCACTTTCACCTCACAACAGCTCTGTGGGGCGAGAATTACACCTGAGCTCACAGCTGAGAGTGACAGGTGGAACTAGAATCTTTGAGCTCCTCCCCTCCTGCCTCTCCCAGGATTCCTCTGGGGTGGTGGTGAGGAGGGGACAGTAAGCCCTTCACCTGAGTTCTAGGTGAGAGCTCTAGTTCCTTGTACTCTGAGCTACTTCCTTCTGCTTCCACTCTCCAGCAGGGGGCAGGATGAAGAGTGGTCAGATGAGGAGAGTCCCAGAAAGGCTGCTACTGGTGTCCGGGTTCGAGCACTCTATGATTATGCTGGCCAGGAAGCTGATGAGCTGAGCTTCCGAGCAGGTACTCTGGGGCCTCTTCCTGCTCCTTTCCATACTTCAGCGTCTGCCTTCCTTACCTGCCTGAGCAAGGGTGTGGAAAAAGGAAGCCTGATATCCTCCTCTCAAGGGCCAGTTGTCTGGCCATTCAGTCTGGGTCCAGCTGGCTGGGGCCTTCTTGCTGTATCTGGGGTCTGGGGTGGGGCAGTTTGCTAAGTTCAACTTCCCTCTGTCTGAGCCATTTCTCTTCTCCTAGCTGGGCTCTTGGACTACCCCATCCCCCTCAAGTCCTTGACCCAGTTGCAGAAATTGGCAGTGACTAGTCCCTTTTACTTCAGGAGAGGAGCTGCTGAAGATGAGTGAGGAGGATGAGCAGGGCTGGTGCCAGGGCCAGTTGCAGAGTGGCCGCATTGGCCTGTACCCTGCCAATTATGTGGAGTGTGTGGGCGCCTGAGTATCCTGACAGCCCCTGTACAACGTTTCTCCAACCTGGATCAGAACCCAGCTTCCCCTGGACAGCTGGAACTGAGGGACCTGAACAATTGTGCCCCTCTGTATCCTGAGGAGGAAGAAGTCCTGGGACCCAGGGAGGGGAGGGACCTGTGTCTAGGAAGCCACTGGTAGGGAAGGGCCAACTGAGTCTAGGCTGAGGTCGAGAGGGAGGTTGGAGGTGACAGAGGGTACAGGGTTGCCTGGGCCTACGAGTAGTTTAGTTGGGTCTCCTTAGGAGTTGTGAATTCAGTTCCTGGCCTCTGTTTTGGGGTCCGGGGTGGATGTAGTTCTGGGCTAGCAGCAAATTGTGGCTTGTTTTAGTGTGTATTAAACATGACTAAACAAACACTGTTGGGTTTGTGTGCGTCTTTTTTTTTTTTTTTTTTTTGAGAATTTTACTATGTCGCTCTCGGTAGAGTGCTGTAGCGTCACAGCTCACAGCAGCCTCCAGTTCTTGGGCTTAGTCGATTCTCTTGCCTCAGCCACTGAAGGAGCTGAGACTACAGGCGCCCGCCAAGACGCCCGGCTATTTTTCTGTTGCAGTTTGACCGGAGCGGGTTTGAACCTGCCTCCCTCGGTGTATGGGGCCGGCGCCCTACTCACTGAGCTACTGGTGCCGCCAGCGTCTTTTTGATACTCCATTCTGGCCAGGCCTCCAGAGGGCATCTGGAGAGAGGCCGAGCCTGTGTTAGAGGGCCGGAGTTGGGCAAGGGTTTGCCACCTTGGTACCTGCTCTGGAACTTCGGGATCCTACTCGCGATCAGGCGTGGCTGGTGCCGGGTTGTGGGCTGGGCGGGAGGCCAGCCAGTATGTCTGCCCGTTCAGCCCGATGGGGCAAGGAGTGTTCAGGCCGACTGTTAATCATTATTCATCGATCGGTAACTGGCCGGAGTTAGGGTCTCAGGCAGCCTTGCGCCGTGTGGGAGGCGTCTTTACTTTCAGCTTGTACTCGGCGTCGGGGCGGCGCACGCTCCCGAGGAGGTTTGAGCTGGTCCGCGAGCCGTCGCTCCGCCCCCGCTCCGGATTGGCCCGGCGCGGCGCGGCGTTTATTCTCGCGGCAGCGGTGGGGCCGGGGTTGCTGACGTCACCGCTCCTGTTCCGCCGGCTGCCCATTGGTCTAAATCGGTCCCAAATCACCCCACCCCTCGGTTGGCCGGGGCCCCGCTCAGGCTGGCCGGGTTAGCCCGTCTTCCCAGCTGTGGATTGGCCCGCCGCAGGATCCGTCGTCGCGGTTGTGTTTGGGAAGGAGAGAAAATGGCGGCGGAGCCGAGCAAGACCGAAATCCAGACTCTTTTTAAAAGGCTTCGCGCAATTCCAACCAACAAGGTACATGAGCGGGGGGGGGGAGGGGTGCGGAGTCTGGCGCCGGCAGAGTGGAAACCTCTTGCTCCCCTGGGGTCTGAGAGAGAGAGAAGGACGGTGTGGGGCCTTTCTCCCGGGCTGTAAGCGCCCGGTCTCTTTTCGAGTCTGACCATTTGCTCGTCGCCTCCTTCACCCAGGCATGTTTCGACTGCAGCGCCAAGAATCCGAGTTGGGCCAGTATCACGTATGGTGTTTTCTTGTGCATTGACTGTTCTGGGGTGCACCGCTCCCTGGGCGTCCATCTCAGCTTCATCAGGTGGGTCTCCGTGAGGTTGCTGTGTTTCTACTTTGCTGGCCAGGGCTGTGTGGGCAGCACGGGAGAATGGCTACCTCGACTTTGACCGTTCTGATTTCGGGATCCGAAACTTCCGGGCCGAAGGTGGGCTCCTTGCCCCATAGGTGGTACGTCTTTGCGTCTGGGTAAAACTCCTTTCTTCTCTGACAGGTGAAACTTGAGACTTTGAGCGTTAAATTGGGCGGAAAATTACCTGCATTGACCTTGTTGTTGCTGATATGTTATTGGTCGAGTTTGTCGTTAGTGAGACTGTGACCATTCGTAAGGGGAAAAAACAAATCCAAGTGTGCCAGAGAATGCGACCTCCTTTCAGATCTGGGAAAATAATTAGTACTTTTTGGAGTAATTGAAGAGCACAGCTTTCATAGAGTAGAGTGGAGGAAATGGAGTGGTGACTAATGTTTCTTGGGTGCCTAGAGCAGCCCCAGGCCAAATGACCGGTGTGTGTCTGCCAGGGAAGCCTGCTGGTGGGTTACATACAGTCCTTTTACACAGGTCCACAGAGTTGGATTCCAACTGGAACTGGTTCCAGCTGAGGTGTATGCAGGTCGGCGGGAATGCCAATGCGGTAAAAGCTCCTTCTGTCTCCCTCCCACTCACCTTTCTTCTGACTGGGTACTAACTTTGCATGGCCTCCTCAGAGGCTCTCTCAAGTTCTCTGTTAAGAGGGTTTTCTGATCTGTAACACCACCATACACTGTTTTCTAAACTTTGAAATTGTCTTACCACCTCTCAAAGGGGCTTCAAATTCAAACTAAACTGAACAGATGTTCTTGGGGAAAAGATAAGGGAGTTGAGGCCTCCATAGACATTGAGTTTTGTAGGCTTGCCTGGATGAAGGAAGGAGAGAGTGAGTGTGACATATTGTACTCAGGCACGGTTGAGTCTCAGGGTGGAAGGTTGCAAGGTATTTTTCACTGGAATGTCTGAGGTACTTATCTCTGTGAGTAACTGCTGGTGTCAAGGGAGTAATATCATCTTGTGTAATAACCAGGCTGTTACAAGGGGTGCCTCCTATAGCCAGTACGTTTTAATTCTAGTGTGAATCGCCCATAACATGTTCTCCTCTCTTCTCTGATCTCCAGACAGCTTTTTTCCGTCAACATGGATGTATGGCCAATGATGCCAACACCAAATACAACAGCCGAGCTGCCCAGATGTACCGGGAGAAGATCCGGCAGCTGGGGAGTGCAGCCCTAGCTAGACATGGCACTGATGTAAGTGCCTTTTTCTGGGACTGGGGCAGTAGAGTGGGTGGGGGTTTCAGAGCCCTGTGTTTAAGAGGTGTTCTCTCCCTTCCAGCTTTGGATAGATAATGTGAGTAGTGCTCCTAGTCACTCCCCGGAGAAGAAAGACTCTGATTTCTTCACAGAACATACTCAAGTGAGTGCCCACAAGAAATGCTTGCCTCTATTGTTCCTGATGAGTGGTTTATTTACCAAGGCCAAGACCTTCCGTGATTACCAATATAGATTTAATTTTTCTTGGTGTGTTATCTCAGAGAATGTCTGGGCCCCACTTAGTTGGTGACTGTTGCTTGCTGGTAGGCCCAAGGTGTTTCCTTCTCTAATGATTGGGGGTACAATGTGGCCCTCCTTAGAAACAGACCCTTTTAAATTGAAACAAGGACGGTGGGGAGGAAGGGAAGCTTCTTGAAAGTTCAGTAGGTTTCAAGGGCCCCAGTAAAGCTTTTCCTAGATTCTTCCCCTGTAAGAAAGGCTCTGTGCTTGGGAACAATGAAAGGATTCCCTCCCCTGAGCTCCACCCCTGTGAAGAGAGTTTCCTCTCTACTGGTACTAGGTGCTGAAGTCGACTCTCTCACTGGGAATCCCTAATTCTCTACTTTGCATTTCTGTGATGGTAGCCACATCAATTAACCTGTCAAAAACTCAGTTTCTAAAAAGGAGATATATATAAGACATCGCAGGGCTTGTGGTAATTAAATATGTTTGTATATAAGAGCCCTTAAACTTGTGCCTGGTACATGGTAAGTGCCCAATAGTTTTTAGTTGTTTTTAGGCTCTGGCTCTAATAGTGGAGGGGGGCTCTGCTTGTTTTTTGCTTCTTTTCTTCCTTAGTGAATAGCAATTATAATCTTAACTTGCTTAACCACCAGTCTCCTTTCCTTGTGGGCTTAGAGTAGGACCTTGTACTCACAAGGTACTTGTAGGTTCTTGGTGCTCCTTGCCAGCAGGAGTGGCTCACCGAGGCTTCTGTGGTCTGGCTTCCTTTTCAGCCCCCTGCCTGGGATGCACCAGCCACTGAGCTTTCAGGGACCCAGCAGCTAGCCTCCTCTGCAGAGAGCAGTGGCCTGGCACGTGAGTTCAGCCCAGATTCTAACCAAGTACCCTGATCCTAGGAAAGGACTTGGGGCTAGAAAGGGGACACCTGGCCAAGGGAATGGGAGTGGGAGTCTTCTTTAGTCTTTGGATGGACTGGGATTCATTTCCATCTCTTTTGTCTTCTGGTGGCAAGCTGAGGAAGGCCAGTGACTCTTAAGGGGAGGTTTCAGAAGCTGGAAGCCTTATACCTAATTCTTACCATTGTATCCACAGAGCCAGAGCATGGCCCCAACACAGACCTGCTTGGCACCTCACCCAAAGCCTCTCTGGGTCAGTATGCCAGCTGGGTATGGGGTGGCTGGGAAAGGGTGAACCTTAAGTATTCTTTTCAGATCTGCTACTACTGCCTGGTTTTGTGGACTAAGGCTATAGGAGACTGAGCATCTGACCTCTCAGGGGTGGGACTGTGATTGAAATTGTGACAGCAGCCTTGATTTTAGAATTAGGTCCTTTGAATTGATTAGTAAACCTCGGTGGGCTGGTGTGCAAGTCTTCAGGTCTGCCTCTTGAGTGTGAGGCTGGGGAGGCCAGCATGAGACTAGATACCTATCCCTGGGATCTGAGAAAGGGCTGGCCTGTGTGGTTCATATTTCATGGGGTGGAGGGACAGCTCCAAACTGGTGCAGGCTGAAGATGACATTGTTTTTCCTTAGCCAGTGGCCATCCTGTCCATTAACTCTCCCTACTCTTTCTTTAGTGTCCTTCAGACTTGGTTCAGGGTGAATAATCTGTTTGCTGGCCTTAGTTCTGTCGATTCTTGAGGTTGGGGCAGGAAGCCAATAGAGTGACTCAAACTAATCCCATGAAAAGGCTGGTGTAGCTTGGTCCAAAGCAGGGCCCCTGGGCTTGGGAGCTGTGTGGAAGCTTTGGGTGGGCCCTTTGTTAGCCATAAGTTTTGTTTCTCCTCCAGAGTCTATGTATTTATCAGCTAAAGGGGCCCTTCCTGCCAGAGGTAACCAAGAGCTGCTTAGGGAGCCTGGCCTCTTGCATGCCAGCCCTGCTCTAGGAGCTGAGGCTAGTTTTTGGCATTTGCCCGTCTTGCAGTCTTCATTTTGGTTCAGGGACTTTGACTGTCTTTGGTGCTTTAGGTCTTAAGTTCCTGTCTCACTTTGTTGCTACTCTAACCTTGTCTGTCTTTGGCTTGGGTGCCATTGGTTGGAACTGGTGGTGGTATCTTTGCCTTCCCCTACCTGAAACTGTTCTTTTTAGAAGCTTTTGCCATGAAGCTGCATGATGTGGACCCAACTACTGCCTCTGACCTCTGTCTCAGCTCATGCCAATCCTCTTTCTCACACAGAACTGAAAAGCTCCATTATTGGCAAGAAGAAGCCAGCAGCAGCAAAAAAAGGGGTAGGTGGAGAGAAGCAATGTGGCAGAGGGGTTATGAGCCACAGTAAGGCTGCCTGGGTTTATTCCTTGACCTTACCTTTGCCTGTATGACTTTGGCAAAGGTACTTAATACCTCTGAACCTTATCTACGAAAGGGATTTATTTTTTCATTTTTATTTTTGAGACAGGGTCCTGTGTCACCCTCAGTAGAGTGCCATGGTCTCATAGTTCACAGCAACCTCAAACTCTTGGGGTTAAGTGATTTTCTTGTCTTAGCCTCCCTAGTAGCTGGGACTACAGGTGCCCACCACAACGCTCGGCTATTTTTTTTTGTTGCGGTTGTTGTTGTTTAGCTGGCCCAGGTCAGGTTTGAACCCACTAGCCTCAGTGTATGTAACCGGCGCACTACCCATTGAGCTACAGGCACCGCGTATGAAAGGGATTTAAACATGGCTATTTTCCAGGGGTTCCTGGGAGGAGTTGGTGAAATTGAGCACATCTAGTGCTCAGCAGAGTGCTTGGCACATACCGGGCTGTGGTAGGCATTAACTTTTGTCCTTGTGCCTTGAGGCTTTGCTGGGGTTGTATGAGACACCTTAGCCCAGCTCTAGCAGACTAGACTCACTGTTCTCTCACTTGGCCCTGCTGGATGGGCTATTTTTTTACCCTAAACTTTAAGGATCCCTTCTTTTTGGATGTGTCTAGAGTACCCAAGTCTGGGAGGGATCAGAGGAGGTTGTGGTTGGCAAGGCCCCATATCAGATGATTCTCTTCCAGCTGGGTGCCAAGAAGGGCCTGGGGGCCCAGAAGGTGAGCAGCCAGAGCTTCAGTGAGATTGAGCGGCAGGCCCAGGTGGCAGAGAAGCTCCGTGAACAGCAGGCAGCTGATGCCAAGAAGCAGGCCGAAGAGTCCATGTAAGTGTTTTGCTTCAGGGGCCCCTGGCTTGTGTGGGGGTTGGTGGGTGGGCAGGGTAGGCAGGTCAAGATGGGCGCTAGCCTCTGACACATTTGTTCCCTCCAAGGGTTGCTTCCATGCGTCTGGCCTACCAGGAGCTCCAGATTGATCGTAAGAAAGAGGAGAAGAAGCTACAGAATCTGGAAGGGAAGAAGCGAGAGCAGGCAGAGAGGTTGGGTATGGGCTTGGTATCCCGAAGGTGAGGCTCAGTTCCAGGTGTGGCAGGGAAATTGTTTCTGAGAAGGATTGCGGGGCCTACCCAGCAGTTTGGGATTCTAGGCTTAGGCTTTCTCTGAGGCTAAATAGCTCACTTTGCCTGTTAGAGCACCTAGCTTGACCCGAAGTAGGTATGTATGTGATTAAGTATTTGGTGAGTGGGTAAAACATAAGATAAGGTGCTGTTCCAATATATCTCAGATGAGAGTGGTATTTCTTTTTTTTCTTTTCTTTTTTTTTTTTTTTGAGACAGAATCTCACAGTGTTGCCCTGGGTATAGTGCCGTGGCATCAAAGCTTGTAGCAACCTCAAACTCTCGGGTTTGAGAGATTTTCTTGCCTTAGCCTCCCAAGTAGCTGAGACTACAGGCACCTGCCACAATGCCGAGCTGGATTTTCTATTTTTAGTAGAGAGGGGGGGTCTCACTGTTGCTCAGGTTGGTCTGGAATTCCTCAGGCAGTTAACCTACCTCGGCCTCCCAGAGAGCTAAGATTATAGGTGTGAGCAACTGCCCAACCAAGGTGTTGTTTCTTTTTTTTTTTTTGGCCAGGGCTGGGTTTGAACCTGCCACCTCTGGCATATGGAGCCAGTGCCTTACTCCTTTGAGCCACAGGTGCCGCCCCAAGATGTTGTTTCTCAATGGGTAGGGCACTGGCCCCATATACCAAGGGTGGCAGGTTGGAACCAAGCCCCAGTCAAACTGCAACAAAAAAATAGCCAGACGTTGTGGCAAGGGCCTGTAGGCCCAGCTACTTGGGAGGCTGAGGCAAGAGAATCACTTAAGCCCAAGAATTTGAGGTTACTGTGAGGCCACAGCATTCTCCTGAGGGTGACATATTGAGACTCTGTCTCTAAAACAACAACAATAAAAAAAATCAGGGTAAATGTGAAATGTATTAAATCTAGAAGATAAAAGTCTCAACATAATCACTACGAAAATGCCATGAAGGCTATGTTAGCCAGTTTGATGAAAAATTTCAAATTGTATATAAAACCAGCACATTGTACCCCATGATTGCATTAGTGTGCATAGCTATGATTTAATTTAAAAAAAAAAATCAAGGGCTGCAAACCAGCTCTCTGATGCATTTTGTTTGTACTGATACTGTAAGTTAATAAGAGATTTCAGTAATGGTAGATTTTCTTTCTTTTTTTAAAATTTAATTTATTTTTATTTATTTAT
Source organism: Loris lydekkerianus (assembly GCA_963574355.1). NCBI lineage: Eukaryota > Metazoa > Chordata > Mammalia > Primates > Lorisidae > Loris > Loris lydekkerianus. The sequence continues at coordinate 83,096 of CAUYPK010043375.1, read as the reverse complement.
TTATTTTTGCAGGTTTTGGCTAGGGCTGGGTTTGAACCTGCCACCTCTGGCATATGGGGCTGGTGCCCTACTCCTTTGAACCACAGGTGCTGCCCCAATTTTTATTTATTTATTTTTTGAGACAGTTTCACTCTGTCACCCTTGGTAGAGTGTTGTGGCATCATAGCTCACAGCAACCTTAAACTTTTGGCCTCAAAGTGATCATTTTGCCTCAGCCTCCTTGGTAGCTGGGACACAATGCCTGGCTATTTTTCAGAAATGGGGTCTTGCTTTTTGCTCAGCCTGATCTCAAATTCCTGAACTCAGGCAATCCACCTGCGTTGGCCTCCCAGAGTGCTAGGATTATAGGTGTGAGACACCGTGCCCAGCCCTGTCTTTATTTTTTTTTGGTAATAGATTTTCTTGCTTTTTTACCCAGGCTTGAGTGCAGTGATTGCAATCATAGCTCACAGTAGCTTCAAACTCCTAGGCAATCCTCCTGCTTCAGCCTTCTGAGTAGCTAGGATTATAGGTATGAGCCACCATGCCTGGCCAGAAATAGATTTTTTTTTTTTTTTTTGAGGCAAAGTCTCAAGCTGTTATCCTGAGTAGAGTGCTATGGCATTGCAGCTCCCAGCAACCTCAAACTCTTGGGCTTAAGTGATTCTCTTGCCTCAGCCTCCCAAGTAGCTGGGACTACCGGCACCTGCCACAGCACCTGGCTTTTTTTTTGTTGGAGTTGCCATCATTTAAGCTGGCCCAGGCCAGGTGTATATGGCCAGCGCCCTACCCACTGAGCTATGGGTGCCGCCTCAGACATAGATTTTTTATCTCTTTAAGAATTGAGTATATTGGCTGGGTACAATGGCTCATGCTTACAATCCTAGCACTTTAGGGGACTGAGGCTGGGGATTGCTTGAGGCCAGGAGTTCAAGACCAGCCTGAGCAAGAGTGAAATCTTGTCTCCTTGAAAAATAGAAAAATTAGCTGGGGGGCAGCTCCTGTGGCTCAAAGAGTAGGGTGCTGGCCCCATATACTGGAGGTGGTGGGTTCAAACCCAGCTCCGGCCAAAAAAAAAAAAAAAAGGTTAAAAAAAAAAGAAAAATTAGCTGGGTATGGTGGCACCTGTCTTTATCCCAGCTGTTTGGGAAGCTGCTGCAGGAGAATTGCTTGAGTCCAGAAGTTCGAGGTTACTGTGAGCTACAATGCCACAGTACTCTACCCAGGGCGACAGAGACTCTTATCAAAAAAAAAAAAAAAAAAAAAGTGCTGGGTGTAGTGGTTCACACTTATAATCCTAGCACTCTGGGAAGCCAAGGCAGGTAGATTGCTTGAGCTCAGGACTTCAAGACCAGCCTGAGCAAGAGTGAGCGCAATGTCCACTAAAAATAGAAAAAAATTATCCAGGTGTTATGGTGGGCACTTAACAGTCCCAGTTACCTGTGAGGCTGAGCCAAGTGGAACTCTTGATCCAAGAATTTGAGGTTGCTGTCTCAACAAAACAGAAAAAAAAACAAAAGTCATCCTTTAATGCCATCAGACTAATTTTCATGGTTCTAGGGCATTTTTCATCTTCCATTCTCTGTGTATGTGTGTATGTATATCTGTCACAGTAAAGGATGTGGTTCTTGGCATAGCAAATCTGGTTGTTGGTAAGGACAGAAAGCAGTATCATTTGGTGTGTGCTACAATGGGGCAAATCGTCTTTGGCCAGGGAACCCTTACTTTGAGAAAATAAAGCTGATGTACAAACCAGGTTACCACACACAATTTCTAGCACTTCACGGGGTTTGACCCATCCTCTGTACCACTAGGGACAAAAGGGTCTATGGGTGGCACCCAGGGAAAGAAATGGCTGCAGCCAGCCAGGCATCATCTTTTGTGAGGTGATGCTAATGGTCACCACTGGGCTTATGCCTGGCTTTGCTTTTTTACACAGCTCTGTCTCCCATTCGGTGCTGTCTGAGATGCAGGTGATTGAGCAGGAAACCCCAGTGAGTGCAAAATCCTCTCGTTCTCAGCTGGACTTGTTTGACGATGTTGGTACTTTTGCATCTGGACCCCCAAAGTAAGGCTATGGTTGGGGTAGAACTGGCTACCGTGTTCCTCATCAGCCTTCTCTGAGCCACTCTTCTGTCTCCCTAGGTACAAGGACAACCCCTTTTCCTTGGGGGAAAGTTTTGGTTCCCGTTGGGATACAGATGCTGCCTGGGGTATGGACAGGGTAGAGGAGAAGGAGCCAGAAGTGACTATCTCCAGCATCCGGCCTATTTCAGAAAGGTAGAATCTAGGGCACTACTGTTTAGTAGAACTTTTTGTGACAATAGACATCTTCTGTATCTGTGCTTTTCAATATGATAGCCACTGGCTTTGTGGCTATTGAGCTCTTAAAATGTGGCAAATACAACTGAGGAACTGAATTTCTTTTTTTAATTTGAGACAGCGTTTCACTTTGTCGCCCTTGGTAAAGTGCTATGGAGTCATAGCTCACAGCAACTTCAAACTCTTGGGCTCAAGTAGTTCTCTTGTCTTAGCTTCCTGAGCAACTGGGACTACTGGCACTCACCACAACGCCTGAATATTTTTAGAGCAAACGTCTTGCTCTTGCTCAGGCTGGTCTTGAACCTGTGAGCTCAGGCAGTCCACCTGCCTTGGCCTCCCAGAGTGCTAGGATTACAGGTGTGAGCCACTATTCCTGAATTAGGACTGAATTTCTAATGTAATTTGATGTAATTTTAATAAATATAAATAGCCAGATGTGCCAGTGGCTACCCCATTAGACACTACAGGGATTAGGCTTTGATCTGAACTGTGCTTTGTCATCACAGGGTCCTGGCAATGTCTTTTGCTTGAGATTTGTTTTCTCTGGCTGCAGGGCCCTGATTTTATGCTTCACTCCTGAATTCCCTCCTGAGGGTTGTGTGTCTTTGGTCTCTATCTTACTCATTTTTTAAAAAACTTGTTTGTTCCAGGCAGTGCCTATGGCTCAGTGAGTAAGGGTGCTGGCCCCATATACTCAGGGTGGCAGGTTCAAACCCAAGCCTGGCCAAACTGCAACAAAAAATAGCCGGGTGTTGTGGCAGTCACCTGTAGTCCCAGCTACTTGGGAAGATGAGGCAAGAGAATCACCTAAGCAAGAGCTGGAAGTTGCTGTGAGCTGTGATGCCCTGGGATTCTACTGAGGGTGACAAAATGAGACTCTGTCTCTAAAAAAAAGACAAAAAACTTGTTTGTTCCATCTTAATCTGAGCAATGTTTAATGATAAGTCATCTGCAAATTATCTATTTGTATGAATAAAATAGGGACATAAATAACTACTTAACAGGGTGGCTTGAAGGATTAGATGTAATGACACTAGTAAAATAGTGTCTGTGCACAATCAGGGTACCTTTTCATTCACACAGGGATCCTTTTGAGAGCCAGGGTGGGGTGGTCTGTGCTATTAGTAGTTATGACAATAAAATAGTTATAAACCCTGAGACATACGGTCACCCTGATGTTAGGCAAATTGTGACTACTAGGGCAGCAGTGGTAATGATTCGGAGCAGTAGTGGTTGCTCCTCCAAACCTATTCCCATCCTGTGGGTAACTAAGCTTTCTGTGCTGTGGCCTTGGTGTGGAGAAGAAAGGCATCACATAGTTTCCCTTTGGGGACTTTTCACCAAGGGAGAGGGTCCCTGAGTCCCAGAGTTACAGACAGAATGGAGCCTAGAAACTTCCATTTCTAGAAGGCCATTGGTGCTTTTTTGCCCTCTGTATTCTGCTTCCCCTGATGGTAATGGGAAGGGCCAGAGAGTTCCATGTCTACCCTTCAGAGCCACAAACCGGAGGGAAGTGGAGAGCCGGAACTCAGGCCTCGAGTCCAGTGAAGCACGTCAGAAATTTGCAGGAGCCAAAGCCATCTCTTCCGATATGTTTTTTGGGCGGGAGGTGGATGCTGAGGTAAGTAGAGTTGTCTACCCTGAGGCTGGAGGCAGCAAGTAGAAGCAAGAGCTTTCTTCCTGCCACCACTTTGGGCTTTAGCACCAGGGTGGCTTGGGTTTCTGTGAGTCCTTGGATTCTTGGCCAAATATCCCCAGGCTTTTCCTTTTCCTTACCACAGTATGAAGCTAGGTCTCGGCTTCAGCAGCTCTCAGGCAGCAGTGCCATCAGCTCTTCAGACCTCTTTGGGGACATAGATGGAGCTCATGGAGCAGGTATGGCCGCAGAGGAGTGGGAGGTAGGAGACTATGCCTGTCAGCAGAGTGGGAGGCCCCTGCCAGGCTCTGGGTCACCTTTTCCCTTGCTTTTACAGGAAGTGTATCTCTGGGGAATGTGCTCCCTACAGCTGACATTGCCCAGTTTAAGCAGGGTGTCAAGTCTGTGGCTGGGAAAATGGCTGTGCTGGCCAATGGTGTGATGAATTCACTGCAGGTGAGGCTGGGGTCGTCTAACTTGGGGAGGGGCCTACTCAGTAGTGCTTAGAGGTTTGCCTTCACCACCACATTTAGACACTGCTCAGGGGTATCCTCTCAGAGCTTAAAGAGAGAGCATTTTCTTTTCTGAGAGAGGCAACTTCCTTTCAGCTGTGTACCAGGGCTGTTCTCCTTCCCTAGCTTCTGTGAGGTCTGGCAGTGCCTCCTCCTTGACTGGGGCCCAAGTGCCACCTGTCCCAGTTCTCACCGTTTATTCCTACCTTGTGGTGGTGCCCAGCCCCTGTGCCTCAGTCTTGCTGTGGGGTATGGGTTGGGGAGAGGCAGGGAGTTTGCAGGAAGCTGCTGCAGGTTACAGACTCTGAGTTCATTTGTTCTCCTTACCCCTCTCCAGGATCGCTATGGCTCCTACTGATTCAAGCTCCGTGGCTCAGGTGTATGGTGGTGACAGCAGCCAGACCCCATGAATCCCAGGCCAGGGGTGCTTGCCTTCTGGAAGCTGGGGAGGATTTGTTACTTTCTATGTGTGCGGTTAGAGTGGGTGGCCTTTGAGGATCTTGGGTGAGGGGAACGGTCAGTATCAGCCCTTGTCTTCTGCCTGTGGATTGAGCCCTTCGTTCTCTTGCCCTCGCACCTCCTCCTCTCTGTGAAATTCTTGTCCTCCTCATTCTGCCCCCAAAGCTGCTGCTCACTTGCCCTGCCACACTGGGAGTGAGGGGAGGCAATTCCCTTGGAATGGCTTACTCTGGTCCAGTACTTCCCCAAGTGGGGAAAGTGAAACTTGTAAAGTGCTTTTGCTGGATCCTTCCAGGTATTCTAAGGGCTTGGGCCTCTGTCTTCTGAAATGAGGGGGAGGCCTAGAAAGAGCTCTGCTATAGACCAGGCTCCCCAGGGGAGAGAGGCTCTGCACTTGTTACTCCTGTTGCTGCTGCCAGTGGCCTCTTCTGGGTACTGCGAGAGGGAAGGTGGGGGGTAGGATCTTCATATGGGCCTTAACTTAGGGCTAGAAACTACCTGGTACTTAGAGGTTTCATTTGGGATCAGATTGGAGGCCCAAGTGATCACTGTCTCACCACTCCTTTTTACAGTAATCCCACTTGGAGGACTCCCTCTGTTAGGGTCTGAGTTCTTCCGTACCATCTACTGTGGATCATAGGACCCTCTGCCCCCTCCTCTGACTATCTCTGTTCCTCCCCTGGTCAGTGGCCATGGTGGATCTCCTCTGCCATGTCCTGACTCTGGATGCTGTGAGCGTGATACTGGCCAAGGAAGCAGAGGACATGAGGGACAGAAGCAGACTCCTGGGGGTCAGCTTTCTTCCTCTGCATCATCTTGGGCTTAGGGGGGCCTGGACAGCATCCCACCAGCAAGAGCTTGAGGGCCTACAGAGCTGTAGGCCTCACCCTCTGGCCACTGGGCCATGCACTGTGTCATTCTTGGTGCCATCTTCCCCTGCCATGCTGGCAGTCTGGACGCAACCTCCACCTTTGGTTTGTAGGTTGGACTCCCAAGCAACACAGACCACTCTCCCCACACTTTCCCCCAGAGGGACATGACTTTCTTTTTGGACTGTTTGTATTGAAACAAAGTGGTGTCAAAATAAAGCCCCCATGGGGCCCTGGGTCCCATTGGTCTGAGTGTGGTAGTGTCCTCTCTGGATCTTGCCTCCCTGCTCAGTATGGGCCCCTCGCTTCACTCTCTGGGCTCCCACTGATATGGGTAGGGCCTTGGTACCGAAGCTGAGGGCACTCTCTCCAGAGCCTATGGCTTGTCTCTTTGAAAGCTGAAGGCCCCTGGCTCCTTGGCCCTGTGCTGCCGTGATGTCCAGTGCAGCCTCGATCTCGTCACTCTGTTGCATGCAGAGAAAAGAGCCAGTATTAGGAGCTCTACAGCCCTGCCCCTCTTCACAATAGTATAATAGCTTGACTGGGGGATGTGTTTCTGAATGGAGTTTAAAAAAATAGTTAACATATTCAGACTTTAATGGAACCTTTTTACATTCAGGTAGAAGGGATATGTGTTTGTGTATAACCCCCTGGTTGGGCCATCCTTTTCCCTTAGGGGGTTTCAGAAACACCTCTGTGCCACCTTTAGAGTCATCAGGTTACAGTGATGAGTCACCAGTGTGGGAAGTGGATGATTAGGAAGGATGGGGAGGAGTAGCCATGGGGTTCTAAGCCCAGTGACTTCCATTCCAAAGTGTAGGTCTGGGACTCCAATATCTGGAGTGTTCATTAAAAACACAGATTTCTGTCCTGCCAAGGTGGCTCAGGCTGTGATCCTAACAGTTTGGGAAGCCAAGGTGAGTGGATTACCTGAGCGTATGAGTTCTAGACCAGCCAGAGCCAGAACAAGACCTTGTCTAAAAAAGTAGCTGGGCATTGTGGCAGATGCCTGTAGTCACAGCTACTTGGGAGGCTGCGGTAAGAAAATCACTTAAGCCCAAGAGTTTGAAGTTATTGTGAGCTGTGATGCCACAACACTCTACCCAGGGCAACAAAATGAGACTCTCAAACAACACAGATTTCTAGACTCCATTTTAAGCTGGTAGAGTCAGACTATCTGGAGCTTGGTGATTTGAGTCAAACAAGCTTCCCTGTGATTCTGATGCACACAGGATTTGAGAACTGTTCTCACCAGGTGGAGACCAGACATGATGGTAGACTGGAGCTAGGACTGGAATACTCAGTCCTGCCAAGGCTCTGCAGGGTTTTGGGAGCCAGTTCCTGTAATTATCTATACAGTGGGGCTGGTGCTGCCTCTGGATGAGCCCAGGAAAATGTGTATGATCAGTTGTGATGATAACCTGGCTTTAGAGGGGGTATGCTCTGCTTGGACCCCCTGAATGGGTTTTACTTTCTGGAGAATGCCCCCATGCCACCTCAGTTCAAGGAAATTGAAAACCACCCTGGTCTTGGCTGGAAGCTTGTATACCCTAGACCCATGCCTTGTCCACAGCTACAGACCCCTTGCCCTAGATCAGGTGTCCTCAAACTGCGGCCCACGGGCTACGTGCGGTGTTGTGATTGTATTTGTTCCTGTTTTGCTTTTTTACTTCAAAATAAGATATGTGCAGTGTGCATAGGAATTTGTTCTTAGTTTTTTGTTTTAAACTATAGTCCGGCCCTCCAGCGGTCTGAGGGACAGTGAATTGGCCCTGTTTAAAAAGTTTGAGGACGCCTGCACATGGTTGGCATACTGCCCTTCCCCCCCCCCTCCCCCGCCAAGTAGGTGATTGGCAAATGTTTGATGAAAACCAGGCTAGAAGGCTGTGCTCTTTGTGGCTAGGGTCTTTAAAGTTATGGGAAGTTGGCATTGAACCTTCTGAGCTTATTTCCAGAAGGCCTGTTCCAGCTGTGAGCACCTTATCAGGCTGATCTCAACTGCTCAGTATGTGAGGCAGGTCTCCAGGTTTGAGTGGGCCACTGGCTCCCACCTCCTGCCCCTGCCAAATAGGCACCAATCCCCCGAACTCACCCCTTTGTCTACACCTCCTCAGCCTAGTGGCTTTATTTTTTTTGAGAAAGTCTCACTATATTGTCCTTGGTAGAATATTGTGGCATCACAACTCACAGCAACCTTAAACTCTTGGGCTTAAGTGATTCTCTTGCCTCAGCCTCCCAACTAGCTGAGACTACAGGTGCCCACCACAATGCCTGGCTATTTTTTTCTTTGCAGCTTTTTATGGCCTGGGCTGGGTTTGAACCTGCCACCTCCGGCATATGGGGCCAGCGCCCTACTCCTTTGAGCTACAGGCGCCACCTGCCCAGCTATTTTTTGTTGCAGTTGTCATTGTTCAGCAGGCCTGGGCTGGGTTTGAACCTGCCAGCTCTGGTATATGTGGCCAGTACCCTAACCACTGAGCTACGAGCGCCGAGCCAGCCTAGTGGCTTTAGACGCAACCATTTACCCAACATAAGAGACTAGTAATTTCATGTATTAAACTCTTAGACACAGAAGAGACTTGAAGCAGGTTTTGAAAGTGAAAGTATCTTTTTGCCCACCTTTCTCCATCCTACCATGGCTACTGGCTGTTCCTCCAGCAGAAGCCCACAGTGGTTATGTCCTGCCAGTACTTGCATCTCCAGTGTCACCCTTGACCATGCAAGGCCTTGTATGGCTATTCATGTTTCCCCCTTAAGGAAGCTGCTGTGAAATGAACCTTATCCGGGCTAGCAGAGGTTGGTTGAAACTGCTTTTCCTTAAGAGGTTAGGCCTATTAACAAAAGGCTAGGGTCAAGTCCCCTCCGTGGTGATAAAGTGGTCTCAGTACAGTCTGTCAGCCTGGGGCTTGGCATACTCCAAGGTTGACAGGGCCCAGGAGAGCAGGCTGTTAACTTTCTAGTGTCACTGGCTTGGCAGATCAGCACCTCTCAGGCAGGTCTTTGGGCTGGGGCTGTTATTCAGCCTTTTTGCCAGCAGAGGGCAGCATGGCAGAGTGCTGGAGAGGAGGCTGGATGGGAGCACCAAGGACTGGCATGGGGCAGGGTAAGGGTGCTGCAGGCAGGACCCTCAGACTCCTCAAGTCTCGGACTCATCTGTCTCTTCAGTGGAGCCATCGCTCTCTGCATCCACTTTTCTGGAGTGATGGAGGGGTCTCCAGGGGGATCCAACCCGAGGAGGGGTCCGGGATGGTAGGCAGCTGGCCTCTGGACTGGCAGTGACTGAGTTGACCAGACCTGGGACCTGGACCAGCCTGAAGGAGGGAGGAAAAAGTCCAGAGGGCAATAAGGTGCCTCCTGGTCAGAGACTATGACCTCCATGCTTGCTCTTGCGCTTGGGTGAACCCATGGGCTATAGACCCAAAGGACTGCAAGAGGATACCTTGGGCCTCTGCTGACCTCCAAACCCTTCCCTGAACAATGCAGTGTGTCGTGTTGCAGCCAAAGTACTGCTGAGCCCGGAGAGGGCATAGCCATGTCTAACTACGGCTTGGACCCCACAAGGGGGCAGCATCTCCCCACTTGACACTTACAGCCGTTCCAGCTCCTCGTCCATGGCTGGGTCGTGCATCAGATCCCCTTTGTCAGGCAAAGCTCCTAGGAGATAAACGGGGACACAAAAGTTAATCCGAGAGTACCTCAGCCGAGCAGCAGATTCCTCCATGCCCATCATCTTCAAGTCTGCCCACTCTGCTAATCCTGGGAGGGCTGATCTAAGAGGTCTGAGAATTGCTACAGGGGACAAAAAACAGGGAGCAAAAAGTCCTGGGTGCTGTGTGATAAATTTAGTGAATCCCCCTTGCTACTCTCCCCTACTTGAGGCAGAGACTAGCGCTAAGACACCCCCAAAGAGGCCGATTCCGTTTCAAGACTAGGTGGTGTGTTGTGACCTGGTGCTGTGGGCTTGAGTTTTTCCTGAGGACCCAGGTCCTGAGCTGAAGGGGTATGGCCTAGACTAATCCTAAAGGTTGGAAGTTCATCTAATTTTGTGCCCCCCAATCAGAGTGACCCTACTTTGGAGACAGATGGTAAAAAGTGCTGGTTCTGCTCTTCCAGATGAGGTTTCAGGGGTGAGAAGAGAAAGCCAGGGTCAGATGAAATTATTTTGCATGGCCAGAAGGAGAGCTTTCCCCCATCTCAGAGGTCTCAAACTACCATCTGAGATAGTTGGTTTCCTTGGCTATAAACTAAAAGAAGTTAATTCCTTTCCTTTTTTGAGACAGGGTCTCACTCTGTCACTCAGGCTGGAGGGCAGTGGCATGATCATAGCTCACTGCAGTCTTCAATTTCTGGGTTCTATAGGACACAGTTTGAACCCCTAATAAGGTTCATTTCATAGCACCAGTGTACCCTGGCTAATTTTTCTAAATTTTTGTAGAGATAAGGTCTCAGGCTGTTCTTGAATTCCTGGCCTTAAGCAATCCTCCTGCCTCAGCCTCCCAAAGTTCTGAAGTTACAGGCATGAGCCACCCTATCTGGCCAAGAAGTTAATTCTTTGATCTTGGAAATGGTGATGAGAGTCTCAGATGTTCCCCAGCGCTGTTAACAGTGAAAAGGAAGGTGAAGCTGAAATTTATAGATAGAAGCTTTTCATCAGCAAAAAAAAAAAAAAAAAAATTTTTTTTTTAGAGACAGCATTATTTTGTCACCCTCAGTAGAGCGCTCTGGCATCATACTTCATAGCAACCTTAAACTCTTGGGCTCAAGCTGCCTGACTGGGCAGTTAACACTCAATGGGCAGTTAAGACTCAATCTTTTTTTCTTTTTTTTTTGGAGACAGAGTCATTTTATGGCCCTCGGTAGAGTTCTGAGGCGTCACAGCTCACAGCAACCTCAAACTCTTGGGCTTAAGCAATTCTCTTGCCTCGGCCTCCCAAGTAGTAGGGACTACAGGTGCCCGCCACAACGCCTGGCTATTTTTTGTTGTCATTGCAGTTGTCATTGCCATTTTAGCTGGCCGGGGTTGGGTTCGAACCACCACCCTTGGTATATGGTGTCGGTGCCCTACCCACTGAGCCACAGGTGCCGTCCGCTAAGTGGCCCTTTAAAAGGCCCTTAGAAAAAGTGAGCAGATGATGTGAGTTCAGCCTGTGACCTAGCTGTGACCTACCTTTTCCTTCCTAGCAGCTGGAATTGATGGAAAGGAAGGGTGGGCAGTCAGTTCTCTAGAAGTGTGAAAGAACACCTAAGCAATACCTCACCCACCTCCCCCTTTTTATTTCCGACTCCTCTTTTTGTCTCCTTTCTACTTCTAGTCAAGCCAGTGACCTTGGCTACCACCTCACTTAGATGAGGGGTCTTAACTGTGCATGCGCTAAGCATGGACTCAGATTCAGAATAACCAGGCAGGTGGCATGGGTGTGTGGGCCCTTAAGGGTTTGTGCTCTATGTATTCGAGAGCACCCCTAGGAGACTGTACATTGTGTGGTAATAAATAAAAAGCATCCAGCACAGTACTTAGCTTGCTGGCACTTACGGAATGTCATTTTTCTTGCCTTTGACCCCCTGCCCTCAATTGGCAAAAGGAAGAGGAATGCTGTATGTCTTTTTGGAGACTCAAGTACCTGGGACCCAAATGCATTAGGAGGGTCCCTTGAGGAGAGACACAATAAGAACCCCTTAAACTCCAGCAGGGTGGTGGCTTGCTGACTGTAGGAAAGCAGTGGATGAGGGAGGGAACAGGTGGGGTTAGTGGAGAAGGCTCAGTGAGAATAAAATGATAGGCAGGAAAAACTAGGCCAGTGCAGGCTTCCCTCATGTATATTTGCACTCTTTCAGATCAATCAGATTATTTTTTTTTATAGTTTGGGGAAAAAGTCCTCCTAAGATACACCCTTTACCCTGTTCTTAAATGGGATTCAGGTCTCTTTTATATATAATCTCCAGAGTCACTGAGTAAATAGCTGTGTGTCTGCCCAGCTTGCAGGCCACTCCCCAAAGCAGAACTGGGGCTTTTATGGGGAGGGGCTAGGCATACTTCTGCCATGGAAAGGCTGCTTCAAGTTGGGACAGGGCCTAGGGCAGGGGAGGCTGTCCCTTACTATGGGAATGTGTAATAGGGCAGTCTTGGGTCAAGCACATTCTGGTTCCACGGGACTCAAGAGTCTTGCCCTAAGAAGTCAAGGCAGAGATGCCCCTCCTCCATGGAGCCATGTTTGGCAATGGGGACCAGTTGCTACTGTACTGTGGAGGTAGGAGGGGCTCACCATAGCTAGCTCAGGCTTACCTAGGGCTTGGTTGATCCCATGATGCTTTGAGAGAGCCACTAGGAATCCATAGAAGGTCAGTCTCTGAACGTTGCTTAGGATTTCTTTGACAAGTGCCGGGGGTGGGCAGCTAGAAGGGAGAGTGAACACAGGTGCCAGATTCAAAGACTAGCAAGCCTAAGGGCCATATTTTCATACATACCTTTAGGTCTAGGAGATACCCAGAACCAAGACCAGGGAACCTGCCTTGGGTGCTGTAAGGCCCTGGGGGAGCATGATAGATCTCCAGGCGTAAGGCCTTGACTGCAGACAGGAAGTGACATGTTCGCTAGCGGATGCTTTCACCAGGGAGAAGCAGGAGGAGGGGAAAAGGAATGGCTACAGGTGACAGCCTCTTTTTGAAGTGAGCAAAACCAGTTGCTCTGTCCTTAAGGGTACTTTGTGCTACATAGGACATTTTAATTCTCTTTTGGTGTAGGAAAGTTTTATAAAGTGAATGTTCTTTCTTTCTCTAAAAAGCCAAGGCCAGTCTATCTTCTGGTAAGTTGGTTGTCTGCAGTTGGTCTTGCCCAAGTGAAAGCAATCCTTTTTTTTTTTTTCTTTTGAGACAGCCTCAAGCTGTTGCCCTGGGTAGTGTTGTGACATCACAGCTCACAGCAACCTCCAACTCCTAGGGTCAAGTGATTCTCCTGTCTCTGCCTCCCAAGTAGCTGGGACTATAGGTGCCTGCCACAATGCCTGGCTACTTTTTGGTTGTAGTTGTCATTGTTGTTTGGCAGGCCTGGGCTGGATTTGAACCTGCCAGCTCTGGTGTAGCTGCCTGAGCTACAGGTGTTGAGCCAGCAATCCCTTCTAAGTGAGCTTTCTAGTCAACAAGCTGGTGTGGGGACAAATGGCCTAATTAAATTGTTCTAATTAAATTGTGACCATCAAGGGCTCTAGAAGCCCTGGACCAGTCAGAACCTTTTATTTGAGATCTGTTCTAAAGCCAGCAGCCTGAGGTCCCTGGGTCTGAGGAGGGGTCTGCACACTCGTGCCTTACCTGTACTTGTGCCGGTCACACAGGTTTTCCAGGCACTGGTAGAAAAGCGACGCTTCCACTCCCTCCATGCTGGCCTCGCCCAGGGCAGGTCGCTGGCGGTGTTGTCCACTGGATGATGTTGGCACAATCACTGTATTGGGGTTCTTGCCTGATAATAGGTCCTGATAGATGGTGGCCACACTGTCCAGGAATTCTGGTACCATGGGGGGAGGGACAGTTCAGGCAGGGAGAACGTGTTTTGTCCCTTCACATACTTCCATTCTCTGCCTCTCAGCTCAGCTACATACCAGCCTCAGTGCTCAGGGCATGGTGTGCTGAGAACCCTCAGCCTTGTTGGACCCCCACATTCATAAGAGATGACACTAATGGCACTTCACTCAAGCATCCCATCCTTTAGCAGTTGTTCCTAGCCCAGGTGAGCAGCCCACCACATGCTTTCATAGCACCCTAAGCACCGCTTAGCCAACAACGAATTTTCTGTGTAATTATTTAATCTGCCTTCTTGCTAGAATGTAAGATCCTTATACAAAGGCAGGGGTCATGCTTGTTGACCTCTCCTGCCCCAGCACATAGCACTGTGCATGGCATACACTGAAAGCCGTACATGTTTTTTGAAAGAGTAAATGAGTGCATGCTCCCACTGGTAAGCCCCACCTTGTAAGACCAGCTGCCTAACTTAAGAAAGCATTCTGGGATACCAGTGAGGAAGAGAGAAAGCGGGCAGCCTGCTAATTTATTAATCATTTGAAATTGTTTTCAAGTTTTTATAGTTGAGCCATCATTAGTAACCAGTGATGCATGGCCTGTCCCATCTCTGGCTGACACACGTTGCTATGCAATGTAATGATACTCTTGGCTCAGTGCAGCTGTTGGGAGCACTGTGAGGAGACAACCAGGGAAAGTAGCAAGGGGAGAATGTTTTTACAGACATGGCTGCTCTTTCTAGGGCCCAAAAGCTTCTGCTAAGGAGCAGGTGGTGCCTGCCTTAACAGCCCTGGGCTGCCATAAAGTAAATAGAGTGTGATGCCTAAGCGAGGCCAGGGCTGGCTGAGGGCACCAGTTAGCAAAAGCCATCTCCAGCCTCCAGAGACAGCCTTCTGTTTCTCAACATTCCAACTGATATCATTGTGTGTGAGCAGGTGGGCATTTGTGTTTATTAGTCTATTTTTATTCCACCTGATTCTAGAGTGATTTAAAGGCATAGGAGCAGGGCAGCAGTGTGAGCTAGCACTGGTGTGTACTTCTTAAAGCTGTGGGTGGGGAGGATGTATGCCCAGAGAGAGACCTTTGATGGTAGTAACACAGCAGAGAGGCTAAGTGCACTGACTTTGGGATTAGACTTCTCTGAAAGTCTGGTCTCCACCATTTATTAGCTGTGTGACACTGGCTACTTACCTTTGTAAGCTTATCTTTCAAAGAGCCTATCTCTTAAGGTTGTTGTAAGGATTAAAGTCCTTAGTGCTACACCTAGGACATAGTTAGTGTCCAATAAGTAGTGAATTTTATCAATGTTGTTGTTACTGTCATTGCCACTTAAACTGACTTGCTGTGTGGCTGACTGGAAGTAGTGTGGTTTTCAATGTCTTTGGGAGGCTGAGGAAGTCAGCTCTGTAGACTGAATCTTGTAGCTACCATGGATAACTAGATATCCTGTTATTGACCCATGGTGAAACATACCCCCCAAGGAAGTGGGGAAGAAACACGTGTGCCAGGCACACAGATGGAAAGTGTGGGACAGGGAGAGACATGGTCCTAGATAGTCCTGTTGCCCTGGAACATTCTCACCTGAGTAGTAAAATTGGATCTGGAAGGCAAAAAGGAAATCTGAAAAAGACATCAAGCAGTCCATGGCGTCATCCATGAGCACAATCCTGAAGTAGGGGGAGAACAGACAGAATGTGAGTATGGGTCGGGGAGGGTGGAGCACGTGCACCCCTGAGTCCACCAGAACTATTCCTGGGCCCCCAGTCTTCCTTGGGGCAGGCAAGACATTTAGGAGGGTACTCCCAAAAGCAAGCTCCTCCCAGTCACCTCACTTTCCCATCAATTGGACCTTGCCACCAAACTAAACTGACCACACTGTACCAGGAGCAAATTTCAAGTTCAGTCTTTGTGGCACTAGCTATTGGATGGAGCACTAGGGTGGCAGGCAACAAGGAGAGGGTGCAGTTGTAATGTAGCCAAGGTTTCTTTTTATATAGTATACTTAAGCAGTGAACCCTCTCATTCTGCAGTGAGGACCATTTGGTTCAGAGTAAATACAGCTGATCAGAAAAGGCAAAAAGAATAGCCCAGGGGTTTAAAGGGGTCTTGGCAGTAGTACTGAGATTTATTAAGTTACCAAAAGGCTAGAACAGCCACAGGCATTTCCGCTTTGGGACACAGATGGCAGACAAGGGGAAAGGGCATAGAGTTATTGGGGACTCTGCACTTTACAGGGTCAAAGAACACATCCATCTTGTGATGCCATGGCAGCCACTGCTCCTCCTTGCTGTCCACTTGCACAAGTTGGCCACCTCTGCTTTTTATTATCTGTAGTTGCTCCCACTAGGCACCCATCTCACAGGAAGAAAACCATCTGACTGGCAAAGGAATTAGACCAAGGCCATGTCCATACTCTGCTCAGGGCCTCATCGAGAGGATAGGAAGAGAAGGAAATTAGCACTAACTGGGCTCCATCCATGTGCCAGGCAGGGGGCCAAACTCATCTACTGGGGTGGAGCGGGGCCCTCAATCTGTTCCTGATTGGTTCCTTTTGGCTCTGTCTTCCCTGTTGTTGTTTAAATTATTTTATTTTGTTCTCACATGTATTTTTCTAAATCTCTTCCCATTGCTCTCTAGTCAGAGGGTCCCCAAATGGCAGCTGAATCAGCCCCAGAGGCAGTCAGGATTGGTCCCCTCTGGTGGGGCTGTACAGAAAATACAAGTGCTGCTCCTGCCCCTGGAATTGTGCAAGGCACCTGGCCTGTTTCAGATTTCCCCCAAAGAGAGAAAGTGGTTCCTATCTGGTCTTCAGTTGTAATAATGATAACTATAGAAATAGGTACCATTTACTGAGTACTTCATGGAAGGCACTGTACAAGGTATTAACTATATTAATGAAATTTTATCCCACAACGATACTATCAGGTAGGTCTTACTATTTCCATTTTATAGGTGAAGAGTCTCAGAGAATTCAGTTTACCAAAGTCACATACAAAGCTGATGAATTTGCTGATTCTACAGGCCATGTATTTTCCATTAGGTTATCCTGCCTCTTTCTTTCTCTTTCCCTCTTACTCTTTTTCCTTCTCTCTCTTTTTCTCCTTCCTTTCTTTACTTCCCTCCCTCCCTTTGTTTATGCATCAACACAGTCTCTCTGTGTTGCCTAGGCTGGAGTGCAGTGGTGTGATCAGAGCTCACCATGCCTCAAACTCCTGGGCTTAAGTGATCCTCCTGCCTCAGACTCCCAGGCACATAACACCACACCTGGTTAAACAAGTTTTGGGGGCCTGGGTGCGGTGGCTCATGCCTATAAGCCTAGCACTCTGGGAGGCCGAGGCGGGTGGATTGCCTGAGCTCACTGGTTTGAGACCAGCCTGAAAAAGAGAGAGTCTCTGTCTCTAAAAAATAGCTGGGTATTGTGGTGAGAGCCTCTTGGGAGGCTGAGGCAAGAGAATCACTTGAACGCTAGAGTTTGGGATTGCTGTGAGCTATGACTCTATGGCACTCTACCGAGGGTGACAAAACGAGACTCTGTCTGAAAAAAAAAACAATTTTTATTTTTTATAGAAATAGGATCTAGCTATGTTGCACAGGCTAGTCCCATACTCCTGGGCTCAATCAATCCTCCTGCCTCTACTTAGGATGACAGGAGTCAGCCACTGTAGTGCCCAGACATACTACCTCTTTTAAAATAAAAGGTATAAAACAGTTGGGCGGCACCTGTGGCTCAGGGAGTAGGGCGCTGGCCCCATAACTGAGGGTAGTGGGTTTGAATCTGACCCTGGCCAAACTGCAACAAAAATATAGCCAGACGTGGCTTGACACCTGTGGCTCAAGCGGCTAAGGCGCCAGCCACATATACCTGAGCTGGTGGGTTTGAATCCAGCCCGGGCCCGCCAAACGACATTAATGGCTGCAACCAAAAAAGTAGCCAGGCTACTGTGGTAGGCGCCAGTAGTCCCAGCTACTTTGGAGGCTGAGGTAAGAGAATCACCTAAGCCCAAGAGCTGGAGGTTTCTGTGAACTGTGACGACACAGCACTCTACCAAGGGCGACAAAGTGAGACTGTCTCAAAAAAGAAAAAAAAAGATATAGAACAGAAACACTAACATTTTATTTCTTAGTTTCTGTGGCTAATTTATCTTCTTTCTTGTCACCTATATCTTGGTGACTTAACTGTTTCTCCTATATCTTTAGGGGAGAAAGAACGCTGCCTCCGCTCCCAGAGTTCAACATCAAAATTGCAGCTGGCTGGCTCAGCACCTGTAGCTCAGCAGCTAGGGTGCGAGCCACATATACCGGAGCTGGTGGATTCAAGGCTGCCAAACAATGACTACTACAACCAAAAAATAGCCGGGCGTTGAGGCAGGTGCCTGTAGTCCCAGCTACGTGGGAGGCAAGAGAATAGCTAAAGCCCAAGAGTTTGAAGTTGGTATGAACTGTGATGCCACAGCACTTTACTGAGGGCGACAACTTGAGACTCTGTCTCAAAATAAATAAATAAATAGATAAACATTAAAAAAAAAAATTGCAGCTGGAAAAAATTCAAGGCCCAGGATGGGAAGAGGCAATGCTGTTGATGGCCACAGGAGGGGGCCCTGGCTCCTCCATGAGTAGGTCATCAGACTAACAGTGCCACAGGCCAAGTGGTTACCCCCATTTCTCATAACCTGAGGAGAACTCAGGCAGACACAAGGAAGGGAGAGGGCACAAAGCCCAGACTCTGACATCTGGATGGGAAAGAACAGAATAGAGAGAAGGGACTGGGTTAGCAAAGATATCCAAACAGCAGGAGAAGAGAGCTTTCTTAGGAGGGAACACAAGATTCACCAGCACCTCAAAGATTTTTCCTTCTGAGGCTCAGCAGGGAAGGAAAAGGTCTGGAGAAGAAAAATTAGTGAATTTTCCTTCCTGCTCTGCTCCCAGGCCTAAAGGTAATTACCATGGAGCAGCACAGGGCTGAGAACCTCCCCAAGAAGGAAACCACCTTGGGGAGCCAAAGCCTTTCAAGGTGTTACATGGCTTCTCTTGTTTATCATTAATCTGGGATCCAATGCTGCTGTTTTTAATAGTTACTTCCATTTATTATGTATTTATCTCCTTTTATTTATATTGTGAAAATACTATATAATTCACCCTTATTTAAAAGTGTACAACTCAGTGGGTTTTTTTTTTTTTTTGAATATTCACAAAGTTGTGCAATCATCACCACTGTTTAATTCCAGAAGTTACCTCCATCTGTACTTCTCAGTAATCAGCATGCTTCTGAGACAGGCTTGGAAATAGAGTAACATAGCATCTTCCTCTTGCAGCCAAAGATAGGAATAGAAGCCACTAACAGGGCACATCCTTGCAGCCTGAGGACTGGCTGACAGTGCTGTGGCAGAGGCTGTTCTCGACTGAACATCAGCAGCCTCTTAAGGCAGGCTGCTGTGGCACAGGGAGTGCAAGGCTTGGAAGGGCAGCCCTGTATTCTGCTCTCACCTGGCTGTTCAGCGGGCCAAAACTTACACTGGCCAGTAGGGAGCAGCGGGCAAGTTGAGCGAGGGAGATGGGGCAGGGACTCATTTTTTTTGCAGAACTGGTGGATCCAGTAGTTTTCTCAACTGCAAACAGTGAGATGGGGGTGCCAAAAAGACAATTGGATCTTAGCAATGCCACCTACTACTCTGCTCAGCCAGAAGCCTAGGGGCATCTGAGACATGTTGGAAACTCCTTCCCTGACCTGCCCCAAATCAGTCAATCAGTTGCTGAGTCCTATTGCTGCTATCACCGATATTTCTCTTGAATCCATCTACTTCTTTATCATTTCCACAGCCACCATCCTATACCCAGCCTCCACCTCCACTGAGTTTCTATACTTTAGTCAGAAAAATCTTCTTAAAATATGAATTTGACTATTTTACCATTCATGAGCTTCCCATTGCCCTTAAAATAGAGTCCTTCATTTGGATCCTGGTTTAGGAGCTAACATAATCTGCCCTGTTTCCCTCACCTCCCACACTGTATTCCAGACATCCAATCCTCCCGCCCTTCTTATGCCCCTCAGACAAGCCTGTGGCTCTACTAAGCACCCCTCCTTCTCTCCTTACCTACCTGAGGCCTAGGCATTCTCCAGGCTGCAGCCTACACAGCACCTCTTGGGGACATGAAGGAGGAAAGCACCTTCCCCTAACCCAAACTAGGGTAGGCTTCCCTTCTCCTGGCTTCTACACTTTTCTGCAACCTCTTCACACTGCTCATGTTTGTCTTTACCCCAGGACTATGAAATCCACCAAATGACACCTCCATCTTTCTTTCTTTTTTCTTCTTCTTCTTCCTTTTTTTTTTTTTTTTTGAGACAGAGTTTCACTCTATTGCCCATGGTAGGGTGCTGTGGCGTCACTGCTCACAGCAACCTCCAACTCCTGTGCTTAGGCGATTCTCTTGCCTCAGCCTCCCGAGTAGCCACAGCACCCAGCTAGACACCTCCATCTTTATACCTGTTGCTTAACTCCAGGGTTCTGCTTTGTGCCTACCACATAGTAGTCACTCAATAAATTTATCTGTTGAGGAATGCATGAACAAACAAGTAAGAGAAGTGGACAGAGCATGCTCTTTTCTCCTGGCCTGGTGACACCTGGAGACATTATTCTCAGCTCTGGATATTCCATTTCAGAGGAATAAACTAGAGCTATGGAGAGAAGAGTCAGAGTGGCAGAGAGTCTAAAACCCATGATATTGGGTAAATGACTACACTTACATCCTTTAGCTTGGAAGAACAGACTAGGGAGGAAGTGAGGGTTGAGACCCAGCTCTTGAAGGGCTTCCTCTGAGGGAGCTGTGACAGGGACCTAGAGTTTCACTCTAGAAGATGTTTTCAAGCTGCCTAGCTCTGGGATAAGTGGCTGATTTGTGAAGGAGTGAGCTGCTGGAGATATTCAAGTAGAAACTTGAAGGCTCATACTTCCCAAAGGCTTCTTCCAGCTCTGACAGACTGTTGTCCCAAGGGTGGACAGAACTAACACTTCTGGGTCTGGTGGGGGGAAAGTTTGCTGTTCAAAGGACTGTGGCTGTGGAAGATCCTGAAAGACTTCCATAAAGAGACTTTTAAAAACACCATATGCAGGGTGGTGCCTGTGGCTCAAAGGAATAGGGCACTAGCCCCATATGCCGGAGGTGGCAGGTTCAAACCCAGCCCCGGCCAAAAACTGCAAAAAATAAAAAATAAAAATAAAAACACCATATGCTATGCTGTCCATCTCTAAATAAATGCTCTGAAAGTTCTGGGCTCTACATCTTGCTTTGGAATCTCAGTGTAACTGTGGGAAAAGACAGGCAGGAAGCTACTGGCCTGTCTTTGCCTTTAGTGACAGGGACAGCCCCCATACCCCCACCACCACCACACATACAGCTCCTTCATCCTGAATGCAAACTCATCACCACCCCGAGAGGGCTCAAGAAAGAATCTTCCTAGAGACAAGGTCATCCACATGTGCTGTTTTCTAGTTGATGGCAGTTGGGTCAACATTCCTTCCTGCCAGAGGCCTTTTGCTAACATGCCAGCTGCTTCTGACACCTGGAGGAGCCTGGCCGCCCCTTCTTTGAAGTGGATCCAACAGGGAGCTGCTGCCAACAGAATCTGTACAAATCTATCGAGTCATGGAGGGATCCTTGTAGGCCAGCCATGCCACAGGGCTTGAGAGAGGGCCTCTGGGAGAGAAGTCAAGGCACTCTGGGGCAGGCTGGCTCTGAGCAGAACCATGTGTAGGGTGGAGTCCAGGGCAGACAACTGGAATGAAGAAAGAGCACTTGGCAGAGTCGGAGCTAATCCCTAGGGAGCTGGCCGCTCTCTCCCTCCCTTGCTGACTTCCAACAGCTGGGATGGGCTGGCTGGCTGGGAGTTAAGCGGGTGCCAAGGAAGCAATAGCTTCCAGCCTGAACCTACTGACTTGCCAACTTCCTATTCACCTCTGAGAGTCAGTTTCCTTGGTCTAATGGCAAGGGCTGCACTCGTTTCCTGCAGTTCTGGCTTAGATGGCCCTGGGATTAAGTGCCAGCTCTACCACTCAGTGGCCAAGATACCTTTTCTCGCTGAAACTCAGTTTCCTTATCTGTAAAGAGGAGATAATCATAGTTACTATTTCACAGGATTCTGGGGAAGAGTCAATACGATGATGAACATTGCCTCTGTATAATAGGCACTCAAAGTTAAGTGTTAGTTGCTATCAATAAGTGTATTCTATGTAGCACTCTGAGAGGCCAAGTTGAGAGGACTGCTTGAGTTCAGGAGTTCGAGATCAGCCTAAGCAAGAGTGAGAGACCTTGTCCCTACTAAAAAAAGACAAAAGATAGCCAGGAGTGGTGGCACATGCCTGTAGTCCCAGCTACTTGAGAGGCTGAGGCAAGAGGATCAAGCCCAAGAGTTTGAGGCTGCTGTGAGCTATGATACCATAGCACTCTACCCAGGGTGACAGCTTGAGACTCTATCTTGAAAGAAAAAAAAGTGTATTCTATTTGGTTTAGGGTGCTGAAAGAGCCCAAAAGCAAATAAAAATATAGCTCACAGGAAGTAAGTGCTGCCAACCAGGCAGAGGCTCTCAAGGGGAAGCTAGCTCTCTAGTTTTAAGTCTACTTTTGGGGGAAGCCAGCCCTCAGCCAGGGACAGAAAGAAGAGCCACCCTCTGTTACTGGACTTCTTTCAGGAAGTGTCTGGTGTCCTCTATGAGGGCAACTGAAGTATGTACCCGAGTCTGTTTGGGCTCACAGTACACGGCTGTGGTCTTTGTTTCAAGGTCAGGGCCATGAAGTGAAGCAGTGATGAAATCATGCCCAGTTACCTTCTCCAAGAGGGAAGAAAAAAGCTGTTGTGGGCTGGGTGTCCGTAGCTCAGTAGTTAGGGTGCCGGCCACATACACTGGGGCTGGTAGGTTCAAACCCGGCCTGGGCCTGCTGAATAACAATGACAACTACCAAAAAAAAAAAAAAAAAAGCTGGGTGTTGTGGCAGGTGCCTGTTGTCTCAGCTACTTGGGAGGCTGAGGCAAAAGAATCACTTAAGCCCAAGAGTTTGAGGTTGCTATGAGCTGTGATGCCATAGCACTCTAACTAGGGTGACATAGTGAGACTCTGTCTCAAAAAAAAAAAAGAAAAGAAAAGAAAAAGAAAAGGCTTTTGTGAAGGTTTCCTGGGATACTTCCTAAGGGTCCCCTCCTCAAGTCCAGGTCCTCAAAGCAGCATAGGATGTTTAGGTCATTGCTGTCCTCTAGCCTGCATCCTGGGCACCCTAAACCCTACCTGTCCTGCCCTGACTCAGAGGGTATGGGAAATATTAATAATAATGATGATTTAATATTCACTGTGAGCACTATATGTTCATAAGTTCATAACTATCTATAGGATAGTTCAGTGAGTATCTTTACTGATAACACAAAAGTTCAGAGGGATTAAGACACTCAACCAGGGTTATAAGCTAGAAGCCAAAAAGCTGTATTTCAAATACAGGGTTCTCTGACTCTAATCACAGTTCCTAGACCACCTGCAGCCACCCTGATAAGAAAAAGTGGGCTCTGTGCTCCCCAGTGGCAATAAAACCTTCCTGCTGGTGCCTCTTCCCTCCTCCCACCCATTGTGTTAGTTAGCAGCTGCCCCCAGAAGGACTGGAAGCTTAGGCTCCGGATGTTGCCTCTTCTGCAAGACAGTTTGAAGGTCTCATTATCCCAAAACCTCCCAAGAAGCTTGACAGTTGGGGGTGAACTGCTCTACAGTTCTTAGGATAAAGACCCAAATCCATGTATGGCATGGGAGCCCCCTTCTCCTTCTGTCCCTAAATGCCTCAAACCCCCAGTCTGGCTTCTCTTGGATCCAGGCCATTATTAGTGAAATCCCAGTTTCATTTCCATGCTGCTCACTTTCCCTAGAATGCTTTTCCCTCTCACTGCTCTCTACCTAAATCCTACCCATTCCTTCTGATTTAAATGAAGTATTTCTTTTTTTTTTCGAGACAGAGTCTCACTTTGTCACCCTCCATAGAATGCCGTAGCATCACAGCTCACAGCAACCTCAAACTCTTAGGCTTAAGTGATTCTTTTGCCTCAGCCTCCTAAGTATCTGAGACTATAGGTGCCCTCCACAATGCCTGGCTATTATTAGAGCCAGGGGTCTCCTTTGGCTCAGGCTGGTCTTGAACCTCTGAGCTCAGGCAATCCACCCACCTTGGCTTCCCAGAGCGCCGTGATTACCAGCATGAGGCACCATGCCTAGCTTTAAATGAAATATTTCAAACCTTAGAAAAATTACAGAGAATAACATAAACACTTGTATTCCCACTTGCTGATTTTATAAAACTTTAACATCTTTACCATCCTTGCTTTTGTTTTTAAAAGCTTTGTAAGGCTCGACTCCTGTAGCTCAAGTGGCTAAGGGGACAGCCACATACACCAAAGCTGGCGGGTTCGAATCCAGCCCAGGCCTGCCAAACAACAATGACAACTACAACCCCCCCCCCCCCAAAAATAGCTGGGCATTGTGGTAAGCGCCTATAGTCCTAGCTACTTGGGAGGCTGAGGCAAGGGAATCGCTTAAGCCCAAGAGTTGGAGGTTGCTGTGAGCTGTTATGCCATAGCACTCTACCTAGGGTGACAGCTTGAGGTGCTGTCTCAAAAATAAATAAATAAATAAATAAAAATAAAAATAAAAGCTTTGTAAAATACAGCATTACATTTGGGCTACCTGTATACCTCTCCTTCATGCCATGCCATTCTTCCCTAGAGATCACCAAGATTGACTGAAATTTGGGGGGGCTGGCATCCCTCTGCATGTTATTCTACTATATTAATTCATGCAAATGTCTATAGTCCTAAAACATTATATAGTTTTGTTTTGCTTGTTTTCAAACTCTGTGTGTCTGTAACTTGATATTTTGAGATTTGTTAGTATTGATTTGTATAAGCATGTATCTACTCATTTTAACTTCTGGATGGAATTCCACAACTATGGTATGAAGATGCCACAGTGCAGAGGAATATGAAGACTGTTCAAGGGTAGCTATTACGAACAATGCTGTGTCTTTCCTTATGCCCAGGTGTGGCTCTTGAAGTTTGTTAGATTTGCCGAAATTCCCTCACATTGATTGTAACAATTTACACTCCTACCCAAAAGTTTATGAGAGTTCCCACTGTTCCATATCTTCACCAATACTTGTATTATGACACTTTTTTTTTTTTTTTAAACAGAGTTGTCGCCCTCGGTAGAGTGCTATGGCATCACGGCTCACAGCAATCTCAAACTCTTGGGCTTAAGCAATTCTCTTTCCTGAGCCTCCCAAGTAGCTGGGACTACAGGTGCCCACCACAACACCCGGCTATTTTTTGTTGCAGTTGTCATCGTTGGTTAGCTGGCCTGGGCCGGGTTTGAGACCAGCCTGAGCCACAGTGAGACCCATTTCTAAAAAAAAAAGCCAGGAGCTGTGGTGGGCACTGGTAGTCCCAGATACTTGGGAGGCTGAGGCAAGAGAATCACTTGAGCCCAAGAGTTTGAGGTTGCTGTGAGCTAAGACACCACGGCACTCTACCTAGAGTGGCAAGTGAGACTCTTTCTCAACAACAGCAACAAAAAGAATTCTTTTGCTACCTGGTGGCCATACAAATATTTTCCTCTATTCTCTTTTAAGAGCATTACAGTTTTACATTTCATACTTAGGTCTGTGACCTATGTGAAACTAATTATGGTATAAAGTATGGCTTTAATTTTATTTTTTCTTATGTGGATAACCATTTGTTCACCACCACTTACTGACTCACCCCTTTTCCCAACTGTTCTGACATACTATCATTTTATATCAAGTCTTTCTAAATTCGTAGATAGGTATGTTCTGTTCTATGTAGTCTGATCCATTTGTCTAATCCTTACCATGATGGCCTTGTGTGTGTGTGTGTATATATATCTATCTATCTATATATATCTATCTATCTATATATATATATCTATATATATATATATATATTTTTTTTTTTTTTTTAAGAGATGAGGTCTTACTCTGTCACCCAGGCTGGAGTGCAGTAGTGTGATCATAGCTCACTGTAGCCTCAACTCTTAGGCACAAGACAGCCTCCTTTTCCTTCCCGAGGAGCTGGCACCATAGGCAGGTGCCACTATGCCTACATAATTTTTAAAGATTTTTAGAGATGAAGTTGCTATATTGTCCAGGCTGGTGTCAAACTCCTGGGCTGAAGTGATCCTCTCACTTCAACCTCCCAAGTCACCTGGGATTAGGCATGGGCCATCATGCCCTGCTATGGCAATATATCTTTATGGTCCTGCTATTGCTTCAGGTTGGGACTCAACATCTCTTTCTGATGGAAGGCTATCCATGACTCCCCAGATCAGGTTGTTTATATATTCCTATAGCACTTAGCACTTCACTTATTTAATGTCTGCTGATCTATCCATTTATAAGTTCCTCCAGGGTTGGAAAACATCTATTCTTGTCACTGTCATAGCTCTCCATAAAACATAATACTGACACCCAAATGAAAGAATGGGGAAGGAAAAGATAATTTGTTTTGGGGAAAGACTTTGTGGTACAACAGTGATATAGGCAGATTATCTGTGCAGAAAGAAGCTGTGGGAGAGAGGCAGAAACAAAGTGTACAGCTGTGTCCTCAGGTCATGGCATGAGGTCTGCCAGGTGGCAAATGTTCAGTAAGCACTTAAAGACTGATTATAGGAATGAAATATCACTCCCCATTCACTAAATTATAATTGTTTTTTTTGAGACAGAGTTGAACTTTGTCACCCATGGTAGAGTGCTGTAACATCATAGCTCACAGCAATCTCAAACTCTTGGGCTCAAGAGATCCTCATGCCTCCCAAATAGCTGTAACTACAGGTGCCGGCCACAATGCCTGGCTATTTTTAGAGATGGGGTCTTGCTCTTGCTCAGGCTGGTCTGGGACTCCTGAGCTCAAGCAATCCACCCACCTTGGCCTCCCTAGGATTATAGGCATGAACCACCTAGTGCCAACCTTAAATCATAATTTAAATCAAATTAAATTAATCAAACAATTTATTTTTGAGACAGAGTTTCATTTGTTGCTCTTGGTAGAGTGCTCTGGCATCACACCTCACAGCAACTTCAAACTCTTGGGCTTAAGTGATTCTCTTGCCTTAGCCTCGCAAGTAGCTAGGACTACAGGCACCTGTCACAACGCCTAGCTATTTTTAGGGATGAGGTCTCGCTCTGGCTTAGGCTGGTCTCGAACTCGTGAGCTCAGGCAATCCACCCACCTTGGCCTCCCAGAGTATTAGGATTACAGGTATGGGCCACTGTGCCTGGCCACTATTTTATTATTATTTTTTTGAGATAGAGTCTCACTCTGTTGCCTTGGGTAGAGTGCCATGGCATTATCGTTCACAGCAACCTCAAATTCTTAGGCTCAAGTAATCCCCTTGTCTCAGTCTCCCTAATAGGTGGGACTATAGGCACCTGCCACAATGCCTGTCTAGTTTTTTTTTTTTTAAGAGACAGGGGTTGCGGGGGTGGGGAGGTCAGCGTCTCACTCTGGCTCAGGCTGGTCTCCAACTCCTTAAGCTTAAGCAATACACCTGCCTCAGCCACTAAGAGTGTTAGGATTACAGGCATGAGCCACCACACACAACTTTCATAATTTTTTTTTACCTTTTATTTATTAATTTTTAAAAATAGGTTATTTTTTGAAGGCCGTCAACATCACCTAGGAATTTCTTAGAAATACAATTTTTTTTTTTTTTTTGCAAGAAAGTCTTACTCTGTCACTCTGGGTAGAGTGCTGTGGCATCATAGCTCACAGCAACCTCTAATGCTTGGCTCAAGAGAGCCTCTTGCCTCAGCCTTCTTAGTAGTTGGGACTATAGGCATGCTCTACCAGGCTGGTTTTTCTTTTTTAGTACAGATGGTGGGAAAAAGGGGTCCTCACTCTGTCACAGGCTGGTCTCGAACTCCTAAACTCAAACAATCCACCTGCCTTGGCCTCCCAGAGTGTTAGGATTATAGGCATGAGCTACTGCAAACGGCTAGAACTATAAATTTTTGAGCCCCACACCAGACTTACTGAACTCAGGGGATGGGGCCTGGCCACGTGTGATTTAACAAGCCCCGCAGATGATTCTGATCCATGCTCAAGTTTGAGAACCACTGCTTTAAATCTTCACCCTTGGAGCAGAGCTTCCCAACACTGTGCCACTTGGGGCTCAAATGATTTACAGGTGTAATAGTCTCCTCAGCCCAGCTGAGAGAAGGCTAGAGCCTGCGGGCCAATCACAAGCAATCTTGTATTTACTGGACATTTTTGTATTATATTATTTCTGAGTGCTATGAAGTGAAAAAATGCCAGAAAGCATGGCCTTTAGGAATCCAGGAACTTCTCATTTATTTTTTAAAAATCTGATAATAATAATACCAACATTATTATAATAGCAAGAAACTATTATTTATTCAATTCCTACAATGTGCTAAGCAATTTCTATATATTTTGTTGTTAAAAGCTCACAAACACCCTATGAGTTAGTTACTATTATCATTATCCCCATTTTACAGATATAAAAACAGTGCCCGGAGGAGAGAATTTCAAGGTCATTCAGTTAATGGAGCACAGGTGGAATATTCACCGACTGTCTTTCTAATGGCATGGTGCCCGTGCTCTTTCAAGTCATGATCCAGCCATCATTTTAAACACATCATATATTTCTTCAATTATTACAAACTATTATTATTCCCATTTTGCAAATAAGGAAACCAAGGCTCAAAGAAATTAAATGACTTTTCCATGGGTGCAAGTTAGTTAGTTGTGGAATTAGGATTTGAACTCAAAAAATCTGGCTCAATTGCATGCTCTTAATCATCAGAAAAACTTCCCAGTCCATGGAGGATGGACAGATAGAGACACTATGGTGATCATTTAGGGATAAAATTACTTAACTACTCCAATTGCTGCAGGAATGTGTGAGGTAAAGAGTATCCCTGGTTGGGCTGCCATCATGGAGTCTGTTTGCTCTTCCCTTTCCTGTGTTTCCAGCTCACACCTGCTGCCCTGGGGCCTGGTCATGATGCTTGTAGCACATAAGGCAGGTGCGTGTGAAGACGCCATGCCCCTGTACAGGCTCTGGTTTACAGCTGCCTGTGGATTACATTCTTTTATGCACACATCATCACAGACTGCAGCCTCCTTCTGTAGCTGTCCCCAGACCTCAGGGGCCTGAATAGAGTAAGCCTGGCATTGAGACGGGAGAGGGAAGTTCCTCTTCTAGGGATAGTCACTGGCTTGGAGGCTTAACAACTCCCATTTGTGATTCTGGTCAGATGTCTAGGCATGTGTGGGGAAGCTGGGATCTTGACCTTCAGGACAAAATGAGAATAGCTTAAACAATCAGGGGGTACTTTCTGGGATGTATCCAATTTTTCTACATATACACTAGCTGGAGTGGAGTGGGGAAAGAATGGCATTAAGGAGGTAAGTTGACACAGAAGCTTGATGCTCATAAATAGGGAGAAAACAAACTTCCCCTAATTCTGTATTCATCTCTGTCTTTGCAGCCAGTATTACATGGACTTCTGTTATTTACACTTGCATTCCCTCAATTCCCTGGCACTGCTATTAACATGGACTGGCTAGGATGACTTCTCCTCCTCAAACTGAAAGGTCTGAGGTTTCTATCAAATAGCAGGCAAGGGAATTGGAGAGTAATGGCTAAGGGATATAGGATTTCTTTTTAGAGTAAAGAAAATGTTCTAAAATTGATTGTGGTAATGGATACACAATTCTGGAAATATATTAAAAGCCACTGAATTTTATATTTTAAAGTGGTGAGGTATATGGTATATGAATTGTACCCCAAAAAGCCATTAAAAAAGAAAAATTTGATGAATAAGGAAATGAACAAATTAATTCAGTATACAGTTGCTGGCTCTTGTTCTTGGAGTTACACAGAACCATGGGCTATTAGAACCATGTAGAATGCCAGATAAGGAACATTCATTCAGCAGATATTTTTGGAGAGTCTAGCATGTGTCTATGTACTCTGCTAAGTGGCAGTGATTCAGTAGAAAACAAGATTGGTATAATTGTTGTACCTCCCCTTGTACCTCCCAATAAGATTGTACCTCCCCTTCTGGGGCAGATGCATTCACACTTATGGTTCCTTACTTTTTTTTTTTTTTTAACATGTTCTCAGTGTTTAGGAAGACTGAGTTGTTTTTTTTTTTGGGGGGGGGGGGCTGGGCTGGGTTTGAACCCGCCACCTCCAGCATATGGAGCCAGCGCCTTACTCTGTAGAGCCACAGGCACCGCCCAGGAATACTGAGTTTTTTTCCAAAAATATTTGGGGCTGAATCTTCCTTAAAATGATCTAAGCCCAGCTTGGTGCCTGTGGCACAAGCGGCTAAGGCGCCAGCCACATACACCTGAGCTGGTGGGTTCGAATTCAGCCCGGGCCCACCAAACAACAATGATGGCTGCAACCAAAAAATAGCCGGGCGTTGTGGTGGGTGCCTGTAGTCCCAGCTACTTGGGAGGCGGAGGCAGGAGAATCGCTTGAGCCCAGGAATTAGAGGTTGCTGTGAGCTGTGATGCCTCAGCACACTACCCAGGGTGACAGCTTGAGAGGCTCTGTCTCAAAAAAAAAAAAAAAAAAAAAAGATCTGAGCCCAAAGTGAAACTATCATGGAAATTTGAAGCTCACTTGGCTCCTTTTAATTATAAGAGATCATCTCCCATGCTTTTTTCTGCTAAGAAAAAAATCCATGGTTCAGCGCCTGTAGCTCAATGAGTAGAGTGCCAGCCACATACACCAAAGCTGGTCTGTTCGAGCCCTGCCTGGGCCTGCTGATTGTGGCGGGTGCCTATAGTCCCAGCTACTTGGGAGACTGAGGCATGAGAATCACTTAAGCCCAAGAGTTTGAAGTTGCTGTATGCTGTGACACCACAGTACTCTACCGAGGGCGACATAATGAGACTCTGTCTCAAAAAAAAAAAAAAATCCAAATCTCCCTTGGAATGCATATAAGTTAAAAAGATAAAATCTGAGGTGGTGCCTGTGGCTCAGTGGGCAGGGTACCGGCCCCATATACCAAGGATGGCGGGTTCAAACCCGGCCCCAGCCAAACGTCAACAAAAAAGTAGCCAGGTGTGTGGCGGGCGCCTATAGTCCCAGCTACTTGGGAGGCTGAGGCAAGAGACTTGCCTAAGCCCAGGAGTTGGAGGTTGCTGTGAGCTGTGTGACGCCACGGCACTCTACCGAGGGCGATAAAGTGAAACTCTGTCTCTACAAAAAAAAGATAAAATCTGGGAGCTAGCACGGTGGCTAACCCCAGCACTCTAGGAGGCTGAGGTGGGTGGATTGTCCAAGCTCATAGATTTTAGACCAGCTCTGAGCTATAGCAAAACCCCCATCTCTAAAAACAGCCAGGCATTGTGGTGGGTGCCTATAGTCCCAGCTACTTGGGAGGCTGAGGCAAGAGAATCACTTGAGCCCAAGAGTTTGAGGTTGCCGTGAGCTATGACGCCACGGAACCCTACTGGGGGCAACAAAGTGAGACTCTGTCTAAAAAAAAATAAAAAGGAAAGTTAACAGTTTTTATAAGTGAGATGATTAAGGTAAATGAATTTAAATGGAACAGTGAAGGTAAATATATTCAATATATTTAGGGAAGCTGGGCATTTATCAGAAAACAAGATTTGTGTTATACTTCCATTTACAACCTAGCTTAGTTATGTGCTAAATAAGTAAAAGTTAACTGAAGTGTAGTCCAACTACCTCATGTGGTTAAAAAATGTGAATGACAGGGAAACCAAACACAGAAATTAGGGGCTTCTAATTATTTCTGCCAAGGCCTGGCCCTGAACTAATCTAATCGTGAGAATGTCCTTTCAGCATAAATACTACAATTTGCCCTTCCCTCAATTGGGACTTTATCACCTTCTTGCCCTTCCGGTCCCCAACCTCAACCCTCTTCCTTATAAGTCACTGCCAACTCTTGCCCCCTCTATTCTCAGAATATCTTCTAGAGGGTGTGTGTGTGCCTGAGCACTTTGGTTTCTGTTTTTGTTTTTATGCCTCTTCATCTCACTACCCTCCAACTCTATCTCCAGACCCTGAGGCTCCCCACAGAAACCACAAGGGATCATTTGGCTTCCCTTTGGAAAAGTAGAAATTCCAAATAGTCCCCTTTCCAAATGCCAGTATCTTTTCTAATGGGATTTTTCCTTCATTTTTATACATTTCAAGTTTTCTAAGAACCAGTGGCCAACAGAGAGCTGAGTTGGTTTTAAAAGTCCAGGAGACGTACCTGGCTGCTTTCTGAGTAAGCTCCAGTGGGAAATCGGGGCACAGTAATTGCAGCAAACAGTGATATTCTTTCATGGTCAGCAAATCTGAAGTGGAAATGGAAAGGAACATGTTAGGTCTTTGCATTCCAGGTTACTGTTCTCTTTTTGGTTATTTTGAGTTTCAGGCCTAGTCTTGGTAGAACTGCTCTTTTAAAGCTGAGTTAGTATTAGAGCGGTGGTTCTTAACCACTGCTACTTTCATTCCTAATAGCAAGGAAAATAATTTTATGGTTTGGAGTCACAACATGAGGAACTGTATTAAAGGGTCGCAGCATTATAGGAAGGTTGAGAACCACTGTTAGAGGTAGGTATCCACTAAACTCTAAGGGTAAGATTTTAAGATTAATATTTTTACAAATCTTTTTAATATTTTTGCAAACCCTGGGTGGGAGGCACTCAGTTACTTTTTCTTTTTTTTTTTTTTTTGGAGACAGAGCCTGGCTCTGTTACCCAGGCTAGAGTGGTATGGCCTCAGTCTAACTCACAGCAACCTCAAACCCGTAGGTTCAAGTGATCCTCCTGCCTCAGCCTCCTGTCTGAAACTATGGGTATCTGCCACAATGCCTGGCTAATTTTTCCATTTTTAATAGGGATGAGAGTCTCACTCTTGCTCAGGCTGGTCTTAAACTCCTAAGCTCAAGAAAACCTCTTGCCTGGGCCTCTCAGAGTGCTAGGAATACAGGTGTGAGCCACCAATCTTGGCTACACTCAGTTACATTTTGACCAAAGGAGCTTCACTGGTTTGAAAAGTGGTTCAGTGAAGGGAGAAGAGGGGAACCTTTATCAACTTTCTCAGTTTGGTTTTCCTTATATATAAAAATCTAGAAGAACTAGTCATTTCAAAGCTGAATAAATCTGCTCAAATTCTCTGGCATGGTAATATTCACTACCAT
The DNA here is from genome assembly GCA_963574355.1 of Loris lydekkerianus. Classification (NCBI taxonomy): domain Eukaryota; kingdom Metazoa; phylum Chordata; class Mammalia; order Primates; family Lorisidae; genus Loris; species Loris lydekkerianus. Next base: position 50,577 of record CAUYPK010043375.1, on the reverse strand, counting down.
ATGCCCAAAGCCCATCCACAGAATACCTGGGAGCAGTGCTAAGGCAAGCAGTCCTGCAGGGCAGGGGGGAAGAGTACAGCACGGAAACCCACAGACTTATCACTCTGTCATCCAGTGTTGCAGTAGGCTGGTTACTTTTGGATGCTTGAACACAACTCTGGTCATCCTAATACAGGAAGCCAAGACAAAGGTCCAAAACAATGCAATCAAGGCAAATGATTCCTGATAAACAGAAGCAATGCTTTGGGAGAGATAACAAGACAAGGTTTTGTGGTGTAGCAGAAAACCCAGACAGACAAATCTCAGAGAGGTTTATAGTATACCAAGGGAGAAGACATGCACTGATACTGAAAAGCTGTTTTGTTACTACATGTACTAAAGCCAAAACATTTTACATCAGCCAAACACCAGTAATCTGCAAGTATTAACCCTATATCAAGCATTTCTTTCTTTCTTTTTTTTTTTTTCAAGCATTTCAAATATGGAAAGACATGGCAATGCTAAAGCAAAAGCAATCCACTCTGAAGCCAAAGTGACCGGGAGGAGGATGGGCAAGAAGAGAAAATCCACAGGACATGGCTACATTTAGGGAATGAAGATGATGATCACAGGCACTTGGATTCTTGGACCCAACTTACCCCAAGCCACAGGAATCTACATCTCCTGCCCCTGTTAGTTTGGTTGATGCTTTTCCAAGACAAACCCCCCAAACCTCTAGGGATAGGTCTGGGTTCCTACTGCTTTTTCATCAAAGCTCAATTCAAGGTGGGGGCAGAGCGTTAAACTAACCACACTGCCAAAGTCAGGGACACCAAAGGAACAGACTCAGAGTCAATGTAGGTCAAAGGATCAATATGGCTTTTGTGGCCTTCTTCTTTGCCACAATGGGGTGTGCACTTTCCTCTCCTCACTTGCCTGACCTCGGGCACAGCCTGGCAGGAGGTCTTGTTCTTCAAGGGAGGGAGTAAGCACTCGTGATCTCACAGACTTGGGGTGAGGACTAGGATAAGCAAAGGGAAGGGAGAATAGCCACTAATGTGCTCCCACTTTATTCTCACTCCAGAATTCCCCACGGGGAGAGAGGAGTGATTTCTAGCAAGCAGTAAAGAAAGTTGTATCTTTAAAGCATCAGTGCTTCTCCAGGCTATACTGTGGTAGACATATCTGACAGCATTCTTGGTGGGAGTCAAAGCGTTTCAAAGGAATTTACATTTATCCCCCAAATTTCTCACAAAATTAGGTTTATCTTCCTTGGGAATATAAACATGGCAAAGAAAAATGGGAAGTCTCGAGAGAGAAAGAGAGTTATCTAATTAACAAAGAAACAAGCTGGTAGAGGTGGCTCACGCCTATAAATCGCAGCACTCTGGAAGGCTGAGGTGGGTGGACTGCCCTCACAGGTTTGAGACCAGCCTGAGCAAGAGTGAGACCCCATCTTTTTTTTTTTTTTTTTTTTTTTTTTTAGACAAATTCTCATTTTGTTTTCCTTGGTAGAGTGCTGTCACATCATAGCTCACAGCAACCTCAAACTCTTGGGCTCAAGCAATTCTCTTGCCTCAGCCTCCCAAGTAGCTGGGACTACAGGCACCCACCATAATGCCAGGCTATTTTGTTGTTGTTGTTCTTGTTCCTGTTGTCATTGTTGTTTAGAAGGGCCGGGCCGGGTTCAAACCTGCTAGCCCTGGTGTATGTGGCCAGTGCCTAACCACTGAGGTATGGGCGCTGAGCTGGAAGAAAGTAGTTCTAATGCTACTGAAGTAGTGACTAGATAATATCAAGGCTGCAGGATTTCAAAGGAGAGGCAGTTGCCACTTGGAAACATTCATTGGTTGGTACACAGTGAGCGTGTGGTGAGACTTGTTCCACAGTCAGAACACTGAGCATCAGGGAGCTGTCCTCTTCCTGCTCCATAGAGTAGGGTTGAAATCTTGGCTCTGAAATTTAGCAGGTATGTAACCTGGGCAAACTGCTTAATCTCTCTAAATCTTAGTCTCTCAGCTGTAAAATGGAAATGATAATACCTACTTTTCAGGGTTGAAGTTAAATATAAAAGACATGATGACACTTATAAAAGCACTTAGCAGAATGTTTAGAACTTAGTAATACCAAACAATGGGAGTTGTTTGGTTTTATTTTTAAATCCTGGGAGAGGGTTGGGTCGGGGAGGGAGTGTCTATTTTTGGACAGTCTTCTGCTGCTCATTCATTTAACATTGCTATGTGCCTCTTCTCTTTCAAACACAGTGTTACTAAGAAGCTCTTGAGGCTTACACTCGGGCATTAGTTAATCTCTTTTTTTTCTTCTTTGAGATAGTCTCACTTTGTCGCTCTCAGTAGAGTACTGTGCTATCACAGCTCACAGCAACCTTAAACTCCTAGGCTCAAATGATTCTCTTGCCTCAGCCTCCTGAGTAGCTGGGACTATGGTCGACTGCCACAATGCCTACCTATATTTTTAGAGGTGGGGGGTGGAAGGGTCATGCTCTGGTTCAGGCTGGTCTCGAACTCATAAGCTCAGGCAATCCACCCGCCTCAGCCTCCCAGAGTGCTGGCATTAAAGGCGTGAGCCACGGTGCCTGGCTGTGCTCAGCTTTTGAAGGAGCTCACTTAACCTTCACAGCAACCTTGTGAAGAAGACTCTAAGTCCTGTTTCACAGATAAGCACATGTAAGTTTAGAGAGATGAAATAATCTGGTGAGCAAGGAGAGGAGGAGGGCCTAAAGCCCAAGGGACAGGAAGGGGGCCTGTCTTCACACTGCAAGATCCCAGACTATATCAAGGGGCTTCATGATACAGCTAACGTTTATTGAGCACATATTATGGGCCAGGGACTGTTCCTGTAAGGAGTTTACATGTGTTGCCACATCTAATAGTCACTATTGTTATCCACAGTTCACAGACACAAAAACTAAGGTCAGGCATACTTAAGAGGTAGAACTGGCAGTCTGGCTCCAAAGGTTACCCAGCTAACATTTTAAGCACTTTGATCTTATCAACCATAATGTGTGAACATTTAAGAGCTTGTTTTCCCCTCCAAACAAATAGCAGGAGCTTAATATCTCCAGGTGAACTGGATCAAGAAGACAATTCAAGGGAACCTGGATTTTTCAGATAAGATATTTGAATAATTACTGTCAACAGGAAAGACAGAAGCTGCAACACAGCAGCCTGAGCCACAGGGGAGGATGAATACACCTGTGGTGATACCACTATCTCTCATGCCCACCCACTTGCCAGCTGCTTTGTCCTGGCAGGTACAGGGATGCTTTCTCTAAAGGAACCCCTTACAATTAGGAAAGCTTCAACCAGCCAGTCTTGCAAGTACAAAGGGAAAGACATAAGAAGGCTTTGGTTTAAGATCAAAATCAGAACACTCTCCACAAATTGGTGCGTCTCTTTTTGTGGGTGGTCAGAACTGTTAAACTTTCTTCTTCTGTACTAGTCTCACCAACTGTGCGTCTGGCTCGGGACTTGAGGTTTTTACACCCATGATCCTATCATCTCCAGAGGTAGCACAGTGTAGCACTGTGGCTAACAGCATGGACTTTAGAGCTAGACTGCCTGGGTCCAAATCCTAGCTTTGTCATTGACTTCAAATTACTTGACCTGCATACTCTTCATGCCTTGGTTTCCCCATCTATGAAATTATATTATGAACATTGTAGGGTTGTTGTGAGTTAAAGTAAAGTACTTAGGACAGTATCTGACCATGATAAGGGCCACCTGTTGGGATTTGCTATTATTATGTTAGAAACAATGCAACTAGGGCTCAGAGAGGTTAATTATTTTCCTAAGCCTATCACAGGCTCCAAATGTCTTTCAAGTTCCACTCCAGCAGGTGGGATCCAGCTGGTTTGTGAAGGACTTAACGTCTGATAATAGGATTGTTCATGCCAGGTGACGGACGGAGTTTATATCTAAGATTTTCTATCTAAGTTAAATAACAGATACCCTTCTCACAGGCCACATTAAAGAAGGCAGGGTAGTTGGGCAGGGCAGCTGTATTACTGCAGAGCTCAGACTCTGTAATCAGATGTCTTGATTTCAAAACCTAGCCACCAGCATAACTTGAATAAGTCGTAATCTGAATCTTAGTTTCCTTGTCTTAAAAATGTGAGTAACCATACTATCTACCTAATAGAATTATTGTAAAAAATCAAAAGAGGTAATTTATATATAAGGTACTTTACTGAAAGCAATTGACAAAGTGCTCAATAAGTGGTAGCATTATTTATAATTATTAACTCACTAAAACTTGAAGTCCTGAAATTAAGGAATCTTTAAACTTAACTAACACACTTGATGCAATGCCTGGCACATTACAATAAGTATCTGTTGAAGGAATGAATGAATAAAGACATGCATCACATAGTGACACAAATCAAAATTCCATAGAGACAAGTTCTAGTCACTGTGTGAACACAAAGAGGGGGGGCACAGGAGGCATTTCTACAAACTTAGGGAGATATGAGGAGAAGCCAGGAGCTGTAAAGTGCTAAAAATGGGAAAATGTCCTATTTGATAGGCACCACAATGCTCAACAAACACAATAATCATGGCAAGTGTACTACATTTCATGGGGTTGTTGACTCTTAGAACCTTCTCAACAGGCTGGGCGCGGTGGCTCATGCCTGGGAGGCCGAGGTGGGTGGATTGCCCTGAGCTCACAGGTTCAAGACCAGTCTGAGGCAGAGTGAGAACCTGTCCCTAAAAATAGCTGGGCATTGTGGTGGGTGCCTGCAGTCCCAGCTGCTAGGGAGGCTAGGCTCCAGGCAAGAGAATCACTGGAGCCCAAGAGTTAGAGGTTGCACTCTACCAAGGATGACAAAGTGAGACTCTGTAGCAAAAAAAAAAAAAAAAGAACCTTCTCAACAAGTGCTCACAATTCAATCAGCTAGAATACTTATTTTCATAGGACTGAATCACCATTTTTTGTTGTTGTTGTTGCAGTTTTTGGCTGGGGCTGGGTTTGAATCTGCCACCTCCGGTATATGGGTCTGGTGCCCTACTCCTTGAGCCACAGGCGCCACCCACCAATTTTTTTTTTTTTTTTTGAGACAGAGTCTCACTCTGTTGCCCAGGCTAGAGTGCCATGATGTCAGCCTAGCTCACAGCAACCTCTGTCTCTTGGGTTCAAGTGATCCTCCTGCCTCAGCCTCCCAAGTAGTTGGGACTACAGGTGCCCACTACAACATCCGGCTAATTTTTTCTATTTTTAGTAGAAATGGGGTCTTGCTCTTGCTTAGACTGGTTTTGAACTCCTGAACTCAAGCAATCTGCCTGCCTCAGCCTTCCAGAGTTCTAGGATTAAAGGTCTGAGCCACTATACCTGCCCACATCAATTTTATTATGAAAACCAGTGTAAGTCTAGGATTCACTTCATAGAAATTCACTTTACAAACACTGTTACAACTCTAGCATGAATATATTGCTTTGAAGATACAACAGTACCTTAACTCAAAATATTCTTTTGTTGGTTATCTCCACTCTATTCCTAGAGAGTGACAGATGAGGTTATTTTATTTTTATTTTTATTTTTTGTAGAGACAGAGTCTCACTTTATCACCCTTGGTAGAGTACTGTGGCATTGCACAACTCACAGCAACCTCCAACTCCTGAGCTTAGGCGATTCTCTTGCTTCAGCCTCCCGAGTAGCTGGGACTGCAGGCGCCCGCCACAATGCCCGGCCAATTTTTGTTGCAGTTTTGCCCGAGCTGGGTTTGAACCTGCCACCCTCAGTATATAGGGCCAGCGCCCTACCCACTAAGCCATAGGCACCACCCAGATGAGGTTATTTTAGCTAAGATAATTAATCTAGGTCTCTCTCACCTTTTCTCCTCCATGAGAGGGAACCATATCCAACTCTCTTTGCAAGTGCTCTAAACTTTCTCTCTTTTTTTTTTTTTTGTCTGTTTGTTTTTGTTTTTTTTGTTGCAGTTGTCATTGTTGTTTAGCTGGCCCTGGTCGGGTTTGAACCCGCCAGCCTGGGTGTATGTGGCCAGCACCCTACCCACTGAGCTACGGGCGCTGCCCTAAACTTTCTCTTTGAAAAAAAAAAAAGAGAGAGAGAAGCAATTTAAATTAAAAAAAAAGAAAAAGGAAAGAAAAAATTAGTCTAGTCAGAAATTATTGATTCCGAATATATTCAAAGGCTAACTCATTCTCATTGGTAGGAATAGGATATCTTTTCTACATCTGGTCTGCCTTCTTGCTGTGGAAATTCCAGTCTCTGAAACTCTGTGGGAGCACTTTAGTCATTTCTACACCGTCTTTGCAGATCACCATGTGTGTCCACATTTGCTCAGAACTGTGGTGGTATGTGGGTGTAGACTCAGATGCTTCTGTTCTTCCAGGGACATAGTGCTTTGGCCAGGGACATGGTGCTTTGGCCAGGGTCAGAGTGGTGTCTCTGGGATGGAATTGGGGCCGTATTTTTGTTCCTTACTCAGAGAAACCTTTCCCCAAAGCTTGAATCAAGCTGCAAAAATATGAGAGATGAAATGGGATTTGGCTTAAGTTCCCTTGTGTGAGTGCCTCCATGTTGGCTGGGTTGGACAAAGCTAAAGAGATAATGAAATGCTACCATGCCATGGGGAATCTCAGAGGACTGAATAGCCTCTACTTGGTTGGCTGCATGATCTCAATAGGAACTACCACAGAGGACAAAGAATACCACAGCCTGTAAGTGGACTCTCCAATTTTCAGCTGCAATTGTTTTTATGTTCTTTTCTGCAGGGGTTGTGAAGTCTCATTCTAAATGACACTTATCCTCAGCCAGGCTGCTCTGCCAAGGGATGCTCGGAAGGACATGGATAGTTCAGGGCATGACCACACCACCCCTTCTCATCCCTAGGGCACTGAGGCTTTGTTACCAGGCCACAGCTGAGTAAATAACTTCTCAGTTCTACTCAGCAAGGAGGGAGAGGGAAGTAAGGGAGGGTGGGGGGGGTTAAGGAGGAAGGATAGCAGAGCAGCAAGACATCTCAGAGTGTCACTCCCTATGTAGCACTCGGGACCACAAGTCACAGGAAGATTGTTAACATCCTAGGGCCATGTTCCTATCGATCAAAGCCTTAGAAGAGTAGGCTGTGTTATTAAATTTTATCTTGTTTGGCAGCACTGTTGTTTTATAGTATAAATGGAGAGAAATGATAATTGGTGTATCAAAAGGAAATTATCTTACAAAGGGAATGAGAAGCAATGGCTTCCAATGACACCTGTGGGGAAAAGTACTTGGGCCATTATTAACACTATCCTTTGCCAACTCATTTTTCCCCAAAGCATCTTTACTATGTTCAAATAGGGGCAGTCTCTTTAGTTTTTTGCATTTTATTATGACTAAGTCAGACATAAAGCAAGAAATATATTCAGCCTATTTCTATTTGACCAATATGTATGTTCTAGACAAAGTATCAGAAATAGAAACAATTTCATGACCATGCTTAGAATGAATTGAAGCAAGTGCCAGGAAAGGTTTATAGATGATAAATATTTTAAGAAATGTGGGCATTGGGTGGCGCTTACAGCTCAATGAGTAGGGCGCTGGTCCTATATACCAAGGGTGGCGAGTTTGAACCCGGCACCAGCCAAACTGCGACAAAAAATAGCCGGTGCCTGCAGTCCCAGATACTTGGGAGGCTGAAGCAAGAGAATCAATCACCTAAGCCCAAGAGCTGGAGGTTGCTGTGAGCTGTGATGCCACAGTACTCTACCAAGGGCAACAAAGTAAGACTCTGTCTCTAAAAAAAAAAAAAGAAAAAAGAAATGTGGGCATTTCCACTCAGAGTCTGAAAATTCTTCTCCAGGGTCATGTATGACATATCATGACAATCAGATTAGATTTTTAGGCTAATAGCCATCACTAGCCACCATTGGGGGCCTGAACCAGGGGCCTAAACCTATATGATAAGAACTTTGGATATTGCCCTGTCTCTGTCCATTATGATGGGGCCATTGACAGTTGGAGGGCCAAGGCAAGGCTTTGTTCTGGGGGAGGGCCTGTCTCAGAAAGCTTTGATGACATGAAACACAACAGGCTGCACATACACATGCCTGGGGGCAGGGCAGCCACGTGGCATTGTGGAAGGAGGCACTGGTGCCACAAGGGAAGCCTCTGTCTAGTAACGACAGGGCTAGCTACTCTGGCATGGGCACAGTTTCCTACCCATTTATTGAGGAAATGAAAGGCAATCTGGGGCACCAAAATGTGGAGCAAGATATTGACATCATAAGCTGCCAAAGGGTCCAGGGACCCACCAAAGAAGTCACACACACCTACCTAGCATTTGCACCAGCATTCATATGCGCATGCAGTTCCACCAGGTGTTGCCACTTCACATTTTTGCTTAGAAACAGGAGGATAGGGTGTGCCCATAGGGTGTGGCCTTTGAAATTGACACCTCAGAGCCATGGTGTAATTCTCCTCCAGGAATAAGCAGGTACTGTCTCAAACTCCTGTGACACATTCCTGTTCTTACTTGAACAGAAATGGTTAAACAGACACAAGAGCTAACGTGGAGAATCAACTTTAATCCCACCTAATGGTGACTAAAGGTGAGAGAAACACTCTGCCCTCCCAGTGGTGATATATCTTGAATACCTCACTCACTCTTTGAAAAAGAAGAAGTATTTTTAATTTCCTTCTATGGGCTTTTATGACCAGAATGGGGTTTTACAAATGTTTTAGAGGTGAAAAGTCTTTTCTACTACAGAGACACATCGTGATTTAGAGAAAAGAACCTGAGTTTGGCAAGGAACTGATTGTATTCCTCTGGGCACAACTTTTCTAGGCCTCAGTTTTCCCACTTGTAAAATAAGGATGTTGTACTACATGAAGTTTGAAAAGTTTTTAAAGAGATATATATTTAAAAAAATGGAAATCCTATAAGAAATATCAAAAAGTCTTCCTTTTTTTTTGAGACAGAGTCTCACTATGTTGCCCTCAGTAGAGTGCTGTAACATCACAGCTCACAGCAGCCTCAAACTCTTAGGCTTAAGTGATTCTCTTGCCTCAGTCTCCCAAGTAGCTGGGACTACAGACGCCCGCCACAACACCCAACTGTTTTTTGGTTGTAGTTGTCATTATTGTTTGGCAGGCCTGGGCTGGATTCAAACCCTCCAGCTCCGAGCCCAAAAAGCCTTTCTTACCAAAATTCCTCTTTAATAACCCTCATTGAGGCTGAAGGCAGTGGGAAGAGAAGACCTGAGGCACTGCCTTAAAACTCTAGAGCTCTACAAAATGAAGGTTTTCTTTTTCTTTCTTTTTTTTTTTTTTTGAGACAGAGTCTCACTCTGTTGTCCTGGGTAGAGTTTCATGGGCATCAGCTCACAGCAACCTCAAACTCTTGGGTTAAAGCGATCCTCTTGCCTTAGTCTTAGTAACTGAGACTACAGGCACCAGCCACAAAGCCTGCCTAGTTTTTTTTTATTTTTAGTAGAGATAGGGTCTTGCTCTTGCTTAGGCTGGTCTTGAACACCTGACCTTAGGCAATACACTGTCCTTTAGCCTCATGGAGTGCTAGGATTACAGGCATGAGCCACCATGCAAAGCGCAGTTTAAAAATCACTGGCAAACAGGCTCGGCGCCTACAGCACAGTGGTTACAGTGCTAGCCACATACACCGAGGCTGGCGGGCTAGAATCTGGCCCAGGCCAGCTAAACAACAATGACAACAAAAAATAGCCAGTGGCTCGGTGCCTGTAGCTCAGTGGCTAGGGCGCCAGCCACATACCCTGAAGGTGGTGGGTTCAAGCCCAGGCCAGGCCTGCCAAATGACGACTACTACAACAAAAAAATAGCTGGGCACTGTGGTAGGTGCCTATAGTCCCAGCTACTTGGGAGGCTGAGGCAAGAGAATCGCTTAAGTCCAAGAGTTGGAGGTTGCTGTGAGCTGTGACATCACAGGACTCTACTGAGGGCGACATAGTAAGACTCTGTCTCAAAAAAAAAAAAAAAAAAAAAAAAAAAAAATTACTGGCACACAACACAAAACAAAACCCACTGGCTATAACCCCTAAGTAACTTTTAAATAGTGCAGTGGTTAAGCAGGCAGGCTTTGGAGGGGATGGTGGCACACACCTGTAGTTCCAGCTACCTGGGAGGCTGAGGAAGAAGGATGGCTTGAGCCCAGAAGTTTGAGGCTGTAGTAAGCTATGACCATGCTACTGCATTCCAGCCTGGATGAGAGAACAAAACCTAGTCTCTTTAAAAAAAAAAAAAAAAAGGCCGGGAGCAGGGGCTCACGCCTGTAATCCCAACATTTGGGAGGCCAAAGTGGGTGGACTGCCTGAGCTCGCAGGTTTGAGACCAGCCTAAACCAGAGTGAGACCTCGTCTGTAAAAATAGCTGGGTGTTGTGGTGGATGCCTATAGTCCCAGCTACTTGGAAGGCTGAGAAATGAGAATCGCGTAAGCTCAAGAGTTTGAGGTTGCTATGAGCTATGATACCACTGCACTCTACCAAGAATGACAAAGTGAGACTGTCTCAAAAAACAAAAAAACAAAAAATAGCCAACCCAGCTCCAAATCCTGTTTCTTTAGCTAATCAGCCTTATGACATTGGGCATGCTAAATGGAAATGAGAGTAAATAATAATAGTATGAATAATGATAGTATAATACTAACACTAATCATGAAGCATTTTTGAGAAGATTAAAAGAGATGATAAAAACAAGGGAGGGATGGTAAGTTAAACTGTGAGTATATGGCCTGGGTAAGCATTCAATAAACAGTACTGCTCTTGTTATTTCTGCATTTGAGGCACACAGGTGGGATGGCACCTGTGTAACAGAAGGCACAATTCATGGATTCTCCTTCAGCTCCAGCCAGTGGAAGCCTGAAACAATCCTATTATCTCATGATTATTTTATCATGCCTTTGTTCCTTACTGATGAATGAAAACAGACTTCCTGCCTGAAGGCAGGTGCACACCACTTTTCTGGATGGTTCCTGCACTGCCAGTTCTCTATCACTTCAGTTTTACTAGTGCTTATGGCTCATATTTGTAGAGATTGTAGAATTGTGCAGACCATTTTCACGTGCATTATCACTTTGGCAGGGCAGGGAGAAGAGATTATCCTCACTTTTACAGATAAGGAAAATGAGCCTCAGCAGGGGACAAAATTGCCATCTTAAGTGGTAGTGCCAGGATCAAATCAAGTATTCTTATTCCAGGGCAGTGATTTTTTCAACCAGTGCACTGTAGCACACTGGTGTTCTGTGAGAGGATCTTAGGTGTGCTGTGAAAATATTTAAAGATCATTAATTAAATTATTTTTTAAAGAATTTCAAAGCATATAAGCATGTTATTCCTTCTTTCTGATCAACATAATTTAAGTATGTCTCAGAAGTGTAACTATATTTTCAAGCATGCTATGAGATAAAAACAATTGAAAAACACTCTTCTGGGTGGTGTCTGTGGCTCAGTGGGTGGGGCGCTGGCTCCATATACCGAGGGTGGTGAGTTCAAACCCAGCCCCGGCCAAACTGCAACAAAAAAAAAAAAAAAAAGAAAGAAAAACACTCTTCTAGGGCAAGGCCTCTTTCTGCTACACAGGCTAGTTTCTCTATGATATCTTCTTTTCTTTCTTTCTTTCGTTTTTTTTTTTTTTTTTTTTTTGAGAGGCAAAGAGTCTCACTTTTATCGCCCTGGGTAGAGTGCTGTGGTGTCACAGCTCACAGCAACCTCCAGCTCTTGGGTTTAGGCGATTCTCTTGCCTCAGCTTCCCAAGTAGCTGGGACTACAGGCACCCACCAGAACGCTGGACTATTTTTTGTTGCAATTTGGCTGGGACCAGGTTTGAACCCACTACCCTCTTTATATGGGGCGGGCGCCCTACTCACTGAGCCACAGGCGCCACCCTGTTTTTCTTCTTTTCTTTTGAGATAAGGTCTTGCTTTGTTGCCCAGGCTGTAGTGCAGTTGTGTCATCATAGCTCATAGCCACCTCAAACTTCTGGGCTCAAGTGATCCTCCTGAGTAGCTGGGATTATAGGACTCTGCCACCACACCAGGCTAATTTTTTTTTTTTTTTTTTTTTGGGTAGAGACAGAGTCTCACTGTACCGGGTAGAGTGCCATGATGTCACACGGCTCACAGCAACCTCTAACTCTTGGGCTTACGTGATTCTCTTGCCCCAGCCTCCCGAGCAGCTGGGACTACAAGTGCCGCCACAACGCCCGGCTATTTTTTTGTTGCAGTTTGTCCAGGGCTGGGTTTGAACCCGCCACCCTCGGCATATGGGGCCGGGGCCCTACTCACTGAGCCACAGGTGCCGCTCATTTTTTTTTTTTAGAGATAGGATCTTGCTATTGCTTAGGCTGGTCTGGAACCTGGCCTCAAGTGATCCTCCTGCCTTGGCCTCCCAAGTAGCTAGGATATTAGGCATGTGCCACCATACCCAGCTTGGATGAAATTTCATAAGCTATTAGCAAAACTGTCCAACGAGGACTTAATAAAGCAAGCCACAGAAAACAAAAACTAATAAAAGTTATTATAATTTCTCTAAGCTTTCCACTGTCCAAAGCAGCCATAGAAGAAATAAGTAGAACAACTTATGCATTCAACTTGCTTAAACTGCATTTTCTTTCTTTTCTAAATAAATATAAACAGAAGCAGCGGCAACAGGGTTACTCACTGAGGGTGAGCTGAACCAAGACAGACTAAAAATAAAAAAACAACAATCTAAATTCTCTGGTTCTTGATGAGTGTGTGAGCAGGGGAAGGCTGTTGCCAACATGTGGGCGTGTTTATAAAGACCACAGCCTGTTCTGTAGTCAGAATCCACTAACTTCCACTAACGATGATGACTTTATGGCTACCCATCAACTAAAAAGACAGACTTAGGAAATAGAAACAGCAGAAACCAGAAAGAGGGTTGGATATAGACAAACACATACATCTCTTGAGATGAATTCACCTTTGTTTTTCCTGCTGTTTTCTGTCTTTTGTGGGCATATATAGTACCGTATCTATAATTATATGTATATGTGTGGGTAAGAGAAAGGCAGCTAGAGAAGAGTGTCTGACTTTTCTGGGACTGGATGGGAAAAGAAATTATGTTAGCAGTTACTGTTCCTTAAAGCCATCAGTTTTGTTTTTCAAAGTAAAGTGTTCCTGGTAAAGGATCCTTTGCCTGTAATGTGAGTGAATCACTCATCTTATTTTATAAAAATGTGAAACAAATGATAGTGTTCTTTATTCTGAGAAATGACACAAGAGTTAGGCTTTCTGAACCCTGATCCTTATCTTTCACTGGGACTGGCAAGTATACAAAAAGACAAGGACGGCTGGGCACAGTGGCTCACAAATATAAGCCTAGCACTTTGAGAGGCTGAGGTGGGAGGATCACTTGAGACCAGGAGTTTGAGACCAGCCTGAGCAACACTGCAAGACCCCATCTTTGGTATATGGGGCCAGCGCCCTACCCACTGAGCCACAGGTGCCGCCCAGAGTCTCGTTTTATCACCCCCAGTAGAGTGCCGCAGCATCACAGCTCACAGCAACCTCAAACTCTTGGGCTTAAGTGATTATTTTGTCTCAGCCTCCCAAGTAGTTGGGACTACAGGTGCCCACCACAACGCCCAGCTATTTTTCTGTTGCAGTTGTCACTGTTGCTTAGCTGGCCCAGGCTGGGTTCAAACCCTCCAGCCTCAGTGTATGTGGCTTGTGCCGTAACCACTGTGCCCTAGGCGCCGAGCCATAAAATATATTTTAAAGTATATACCCTTTTATCTTTTGAGTTTTGTCATGTTCACATATCAGGCTGGACAATTAAGTTTGCAAACTCTAGAAAAGTGCTACATACCTTATTGCTCAATATCACTCAGTCACTTTCAAAGCATTCTTCCTGGGAAGTCCTAGTACCTAGTCCTTCCTTCAAAGCAATTTTAGAACTCTTTTTCTGGAAAGGCCATCAGAGCTATCATCATATGGGGCCTGACAATTAAGTTCATGAATTTAATGAATCCTAAGATAAGTGCTACATACCTCATTGGGGCCTGACAATTAAGTTCATGAACTTAAGAATCCTAAGAAAAGTGCTACGTACCTCATTGCTGAATATCACTATGGTCACCTTCAAAGTACTCCTCTTGGCTAACCGGTGACCATAGTGATATTCAGAAATGAGATACACAGCACTTTTTCTAGGATGAGTTTGTGAATTTAATTGTCAGACTTCATATAAACTATTTTATTTATTTATTTTTAAAGTGAATATATAATTTATTTAACATTCAAACTTAATTAAGACATGTGCAATATGGTGATTTTATTGGGGATTTAACCCTACCTAGGATATGATTGCTTGCTGGGGCTTAGCAACAGAGTCCAGTTCACACTTAGCACTAATTAAAAACTTTACTGAATAAATACAATACCAAACAAAATGCATTCAAATGCTTTCTAAAAAAATCAATTTTAAAGGCCTTTCTATTCAGGCTAATGACAAACACAATAAAGGCAGATATGCTAGTTTTAACATAATTGGCTGATTTTATATAGCACTTATATCTTTTAGTCCACAAGTATATTATTAAATGATAGAGAACATCTAATACAACCATTTCTACATAACTAGGAAAAAAATTTCTAAGAAAGAAAGATTTTACAGACCCCCTCTTTTATACCCACCCCAACAGTCTAACTCTAAAGAGGATAAAGCCAATGACTTTCCTCACAAGAGCTCATGACTAATGTTGCTTTGCTATCAAAGCGATTTCTGATCCGTTATGAGCACTGAGACAAGATTCAAATATTCCCAAAGAAGCACAATGCACATTGTGATCGCCTATTCAGCAATAGCGAGCACTGCATTCAAAACCATCCCAGGAATTAAATTCCTCCCAGGAATTAAATAAGGTTAGTCACATTCATGGGCATTTCCTCCACTGTAGTATTGTGGAAAGTCTCAATGTCACGAAGAATCCTCTTGTCTTCTTCAGTAACAAAGTTTATAGCAACACCTTTCCTCCCAAATCGACCCCCTCTGCCAATTCCGTGAATATCGTTTTCAGGATTGGTAGGTAGGTCATAGTTTATAACCAAAGACACTTGTTGCACATCAATCCCACGAGCCAACAAGTCAGTAGTGTTCAGAATACAGCTTGACCCTGACCAGAACTCCCTCATGATGACATCTCTTTCCTTCTGGTCCATGTCACCATGCAGAGCAGACACTGTGAAGTCCCGGGCATGCATTTTTTCAGTGAGCCAGTCCACCTTGAGCCTTGTATAGAGAAAAATATCAGCTTGCATAATGGTTAGTATCTCGTACAAGTCATAAAGTGTATCCAACTTCCATTCTTCTCTTTCAACATTAATATAAAACTGTTTGATTCCTTCAAGGGTCAGTTCTTCCTTTTTCACCAGAATTCGAATTGGATCTCTCATGAATTTTTTGGTCACTTCCAACACATCAGTTGGCATTGTGGCAGAAAGCAAAACAACCTGAATACTTGTATTTAATTTTTGGAAAATCTCATAGAGTTGATCCTTAAACCCTTGGCTCAACATTTCATCTGCTTCATCCAAAACAAACATTTTGATCCATTTTGGGGAGAGGTATCTTCTGTTTGACATATCAAATACTATCCCTGGTGTACCAACTACAATATGTGGTGCTTCAGCCTGAAGTTTTTGCATTTCATTTCGAACATTCGTTCCACCAATGCAAGCATGACAAGTTGCTCCCATAGTCTCCAAGTGCCAGAATTACCTTTCAGATCTTTAATACAAGGAGTAATAGCTCTCTGCTGAATAGCGGAAGGCTTCTCAAAACCGTAAGCATAGATGCCCCAAAGAAGAGACTCCTTTAAATTCATATCATCAAAATTATCAACAATCTCATTCCAGTTGCTCTCGATGACACCATCAGGGTCCATTCCCTCTAGGCTGCCATGTTCTCTGTTATAATCCGCAGAGCCACCAGACATGATCCGTAAAACCACTCAGTGCTGACTGAAAAGCCATATAACCTATTTTAAAAATTAAGAAAACAGGGCAGCACCTGTAGCTTAGTGGGTAGGGTGCCGGCTGCATACACCCAGGCTGGCGGGTTCGAATCTGGCCTGGGCCAGCTAAACAACAATGACAATTGCAACAAAAAAATAGCTGGGCATTTGTCAGGTGCCTGTAGTCCCAGCTACTTGGGTGGCTGAGGCAAGAGAAGAGATTGAGGTTGCTGTGAGCTGTGATGTAGTGAGGGTGATATAGTTGAGATTCTGTCTTAGAAAAAAAAAAAAAAGAAAGAAAACAAAAGTATGAGCAATGAGAAAACATCAAAAGTCTTTAAAAAGAAAGACTATTAAGAATTTTTTTTTTTTTTTTTGAGACAGAGTCTCACTATGTTGCCTGGGTAGAGTGCTATGGCATCACAGCTCATAGCAACCTCAAAGTCTTGGGCTGAAGTAATTCTTTGGCCTCAGCCTCCCAAGTAGTTGGGACTACAGGTGCCTGCCACAACACCTGGCTATCTCAAGGCTCTTTGAACTTGTGAAGTCACAGGATAGACTAACATCAAATGAGAATAAAAAAATTTTTTTTCCAGGTTGTCTGTGCTCAACACAATAACATCTAGTTTATTTACAATTTTACTAACAGGCAATATCAAATATCATCAAAAATGCTAATAAGTCTCCAAATAGGCAAAACAGACTTCACAAAGTTTATACGTTAAAGCTTATGTGGCTCATTGACAGGCTTCTGAGATACACTCTGCTTATACTCACAATTTTTATTTTTGTAGAGACAGAGTCTCACTTTACCGCCCTCAGTAGAGTGCTGTGATGTCACAGGACTCCCAGCAACCTCCAGCTCTTGGGCTTCCGCAATTCTCCTGCCTCAGCCTCCCGAGAAGCTGGGACTACAGGCGCCCACCACAACGCCCAGCTATTTTTTGGTTGTAGTTCAGCCGGGGCTGGGTTTGAACCCACCGCCCTCGGTATATGGGCCGGCACCCTACTCACTGAGCCATAGGCGCCACCCTATACTCAATTTTTAATAAGCTTAGCCATATGTAATAATTTCTAAGCCCAATATGGACTAGACAAAGTAAGCCAGGATAGGAAAAGGAATAAAAAAGGCAGGTGCAAGGACAGCAGTAAGAAATTAGGCATTAACAGCATGACAGAAGAGAGAAGCAGGAAAAAATATTTAAAATACAATCTGCAAGCATTTAGGGTACATTTCAATGGTCCCTGAAGACAACTGTGTTTTCTAGCTTAATAAAATAATTTATGCATATAAAAATGATGTTTAAATACCTAGATAAGTTAAATTATATGAGAAGTCAGGGAAGGCCACTGAATCTGCCTTTAAATAAATAGCTCAAGCAACTATTAGGATTGACCTCATAGTTGAAAACATATTTTTAGGAGTTAGTTAACCCTGGGTTCATATCCCAGCTCCATTAGTTACTAGAGAAACAATATGGGGCATGTCAATTACTTAATTTTTTTTTTTAGGACAGAGTCTCTCTCTGTTGCCCTGGGGAGAGCTCATAGCAACCTCAAACTCTTGGGATCAAGAGATCTTGCCTCAGTCTCCCAAGAAGCTGGTACTACAGGCATGTTCCACCATGCCTGGATAATTTTTCTACTTTTGGTAAGACAGCATCTTATTTTTTGCTCAGGCTAGTCTCGAACTCTTGTGCTTAACCAATCCACCTGCCTGGGCCTCCCAGAATGCTAGGATTACATGTGTGAGCTACCTGGCCCAGCCCAATTAGAATTTTTTGAGCTTCAATTTCACTATCTTTAAAATGGGACAAGGACATACTTCATAGAGTTTTTTAGGGGAAAAAGTTCATTCATTTAACAGGTTATTATGTGGCATCTATTATGTGCCAGATACTGTTTTTTAGGTGCTTAGGATACATTAGGGAACAAACAGATAAGCTTCTTGCCATCAAGGAGCTTATTTTATGGTGGGGAAGATAAATAATAAATGATAAACAAAATAAACAAGTAAACGACATGGTAAGTTAATTATGAATATAGTAGAAAAAACAGAATAGAGCAAGTTGGATAGGGTGTGTGAAGTAGTAGCAGTTGCACAATTTTATATAGAGTGGTCTAGGAAGTTTTCATGAAGAAGGTAACACCTAGGTGAAGATCTGAAGGAAGTTAAGGAGTGATACAGACATCTGAGGGAAGAACATTCTAGGCAGACGGAATGGCCATTGCAAAGGTCTTTTTTTTTTTTTTTTAAGACAGAGTCTCACTGTCGCCCTAGGTATGCTGTGAGCTGTGGCATCACAGATTATAGCAACCTCAAACTCTTGGGCTCAAGAGATTCTTTTCCCTCAGCCTTCCCCTAGTAGCTGGGACTACAGGAGCCTGCCATAATGCCTGGCTATTTTTAGAGATAGGGGTCCTGCTCTTGGTCAGGCGAACTCCTGAGCTCAGGCAATTCATCTGCCTCAGGCTTCCAGAGTGCTGGGATTACAGGTGTGAGCCGCCGCACCCAGCCTGCCACTGCAAAGGTCTTAAAGAGGGAAACTGCCTCTTTAAGGCAGGGTTAAGAAGAATAGCATGGAAGCCAGCGTGGTTGTAGCCAAGACAATAAGTGGGGAAAAAATAAAGAGATGGGGTTAGAGGAATAATTTGGGCCAGTACATTTAGGGCCTTTTAGGCCTATAAGCAAAGATTAAATGAGATATATGGTACATGGTAAACATTTAATAAATGGTATCTACATCTGTATTTACATGAACATCATCTCGTCTCTAAACAGAGCTAGCCTGGAAGGTCAGGCTGCAGGGACATTTAATGTACTTTGGTGGGGTTAGAGAGTCCTTCAACACTTCCAAAAGAACAGAAATCAAATAGATCAAAGGCATGGGTGATCCCCAGCAGCAAGTAGAGATGGTTTATTCTCTGCAGGTGCTCAGAAAACTGAACTAACAGAGGCATGCAAAGTCAACACAGCATCAATAAAAGACAGGGCAGGGGTAGGGTGTGGAGTGGGGTGGGTGCGGCTAAAGGCTGAAACTCACAGAAGAGTTGTTAGCAATGTAAGAGAAAAAGCAGTGGAGCATGGAAAGTCACCTATGGCAGTTGAAACCCATTGTAAAATCAATAAGACCACAGAGTCATGATAATAATGACTACAAACTGCTAGGGAGTAAGCCAGGGAGCCCGGCAACATGAATGCACTTGTATAGAGGAAAAACAAATTAAGAGATTCAGGCAAAAGTATCTCCTTTCCTGGTGGAGGCTCTTTCATCTTTAGTATCTCTCTCTTGACACTAGACACTGATCTTCCCCCAATAAGACAAAGGATAATGTCTGAGAAGCTAATACTTCTCATTTGGGTGAAGGACTTCTGAGGAGACAAGTGCCATGTGTCTGCTAGGACAAAAAAAAACAAAACAAAAAAAAAAAGCATTGGTTATACAATCTCACACTGGGCAGGTCAGAGCTAAAACACACCCCACTCATCCTCCATTGCTTTCACAACTGAAGGAGCTGCAAGGCCCTCAAGGTGGGGACAGGAATGTTGTCCCTTTGGGAACTGCAGGCAGGAAGCAATGGAATAAAAGATGGGTGAAGATATCTAGGCTGGGCTTTATACTGCTTTGAATTGTTGTACCAGTTTCTTCTGGCACCTGCCCTAGGGAAAGCCAACACTGGAAATCTGGAAATAGGCAGCCTTTGTGGCCTCAATTATGCCAGTATGGCAAGGAAATTTGTAGTACTTGGTCTCCATGACCCTGACTTAACCTGCTCGATAGAGAATAGTTCAGTATGAATCAGAAGAAATGAAAGGCAACTGAATTTTTGTGATTTTTTTACTCAATACATTTAATTTGTAATTATTTATGAGACATTAAAATCAGTGTAAGAAACTGTATTTTCATTCCATTCCTTGAGCTATTTGTCTGTCTGCCTTTAACACTTCCTGATAGTAACCATGTATATTGCTTTGGGAGTTTTTAATTGCTACATTCTTACCCTTAAATGTTAAGCCTCAACTGTCTGCCAGGGACTATGCTTAATTCTGGGGAAATAGAAATAGGTAAGACAGGCAAAAAATACCTGTTTTCATGGTACTCACTTCTAGTGTGTGTGTGTGTGTGTGTGTGTGTGTGTAACCAAAGAAATAAATTTAGGATGTGAGAAGGATGACGACATAAGTAAAACAGAATAATGTGATACAGAGTGACTGACAGACCACAGATGGGGTGGGATAACGTCTTTGAGAAAGTACCATTTGAGCTGAGACCTCACCAGAGGAGAAGGAGCCAGCTGTGCAATCTGGGGAAAGAAGGGACCTCAAGCGCAAAGACTAGGAGACAGGAACCAGCAGCAAGAGTGTTTTGTTCCCACTTTCCTATTATGCACACAAGTGCTATTTCTCCGTCTCTGGCATTTTGCAATCTGTTAAAGACGTCCTTTATGAGCCCTAGGAAAGGGACAATACTGAATGAAACACAATTCTGAGGCTTACGGATTACTGGAGCTACATACTGCCATTGGGGAGGGTGGGGACACAGGCAGGTACTTTGTTCCCAGAAGAAAGATAAGACAAGGGCTGTAGACATTGTACTTTTCTCAGTGCTGTCACATTTCACTATTATAGTTAACTGGCAAAGCAGTCTCCGTGAATGAGCGCAGGATGTCCAAATCGCAGCACTGTTTCACACATCATCATTTCAAGTCACCAACTGACAGGATTTTAGCACTCTCTGTCTGGCAGCAACCAGCAGTGAAGCAGAGAGAATTCCACTGGATTATCCAAAGCATCTGACCCGCAAATGAGGAGTGAGGAGAACATTTTTAAAAAACAACTCCTGAATGGTTCAGTGAGCCAATTCGGCATCAAACAGAGACACACAAACATACAGCTGCCTCTAAGGCAAAAGGTCAATTTTTTGTGCTTGTCCTAATCTTCAGAATCCAAGTTCTTGATCTGAGCTCAGCCTCTCATTTTTCTAGCCAAAGGGGTGGATGTGAAGCAGAGATAGGCCGAATGGGGTGCTTTGGGGCAATACACCATTGTCTGAATCCAGGGGACCATTACAATTGGAGTGGATGAGAGCAGGGCTACTGGGAGGGGTAGAGGGTACATCAGAAGTGCAGGGCACAGCCTCTAAAGATAAGAGTTTGGACAGATCACATCTCAGCTAAAGAAGCTGATACCTGCAGCCAGTACTTTCTCTTTGGTAAGAACACCAAAGATCTCAGGTTTAGGATGAGGAGTGAAAATGAGGGGAAAAAACAAATTTCCATCCTACAGGAAGTAGATAGTACTGAACTGTCCCCTGCCTTGTGGATTTCTGAACTTTTTATTTCTTTTAATCAACTCCTGGGACCCTTTTGTACCCATCCTTCTTTCCTCTAAGCCTTTCTCACACAGCTGTGAGGTAAGATTTATTAGAAGGAATGTGTTTGCAAAATCTGTTTTGTTCACTGGAACGTGTTTATCAAGAAAAGAAAGAAAAAAACCTGTCCCTTTTCACTATTTACTTTTTGGTGACTGCCTTCTGGGATTTGGAATTGGATAAACAGATGGACTTCACGGAAGGAATCAGGCGGAATGCCAGGGTGTGTATATGTATCTTGGTCACAGTGTATATATGGCAAATAGTCCTCATCCAAACAGCTGTGCTGGTTTGTGGGGGAAACTAGGGGACAGTGTCTTTTAGAGAGAGAGCTTCCACTGTTCCAAGGTGCACCTCACTGGTGGTACCTTGGGCTATAGGATGCCAGATAGTTTCTAGAGTTCTAACCCTGGATATATAACTCTGATTTAATTTTCAGGCTTATCACTGTGGTATTTAAGAATTGTGCCAGAGTCAAAACTATTGCTTATTATTGTACTGGCTTTGTTTGATATGTAAGAGTACCAATTATGTGATGAATACACTGTGTATAATGATGAGTGAACTTCAAGTACCTTTGCAATAGACTGGATGCCTATGTGTTAACGGGATACACAGGATGGGTATAGTTGTGTGGTACATGTGTGTGTGCATGCAAAAGTTGTCTCTAAAAAATAGCCTGGAATTGTGGCAGGCACCTGTAGTCCCAGCTACTTGGGAGGGTGAGACAAGAGAATGGCTTGAGCCCAAGAGTTAGAGGTTGCTGTGAGCTATGATGTCATACTCAGGGCGACAAACTGAGACTCTGTCTCCAGAAACAAAAAACCAAAAAGTTGTGGAGGCCTGAAATACAATGTTTTCCAGGCTACAGAGAAGTGTATCTGCCAGCAGGAACAGGGTACGAGATCACTCACATGCCAGCATGTTGCTAAAAGGGAAATGGGAGGAACAGTTGAGAAGCAGTTTCTCTCCTAATTTTTTGCCACCTTCTCCAATATAAATCTCTACTGAATGGGTGGGAGTGAAGAAAATAATTCTTTCATAATTCAATATACCTCAACTCCAAAGTCTGAGGAAATGTCATTCATTTCAGGATCTTCTAATAGAAAACATATTCTTTTGTTTCACAGGTTCAGGTAGCTATTTCCTTCTCTCCTGGAAAAGCTCCTTTAAATAACCATGAAAAATAACCATTCCCCAAACAGAGAACTGGTGCCAAACAGCCAAAAACAAAACAAAAACCCCCCAGCTACTTGAGATGGAGTAGATTGTATTCATTAAGTTCGGGTAGCTCAAAGACAAGAACATTAAATAATTAGATTCTTACAGACCTAGGTGCTGTAGGTAATGGGACCTCATAAAGACAAAACAAAAGATTCTGTTTCTAACAAAGGTTCCGCAGACCTTTATACTACAGTGAGCAACGAGTGAGAGGGATGCTGCCTGGGAAATGAAAGGACTCAATCGTTCCTCTTCAGTGAGCGGAGCCCAGGAGGAGTGTTCCAGGGCGCTCTCACAAACACTCTTCAATAATACCATCCAGAGCCTTTGATACAAGGAACATGCTGAAGAATAAACAGCCTATTAATCTGAGTTTTCTGGTGTGCCTGAGTATACAAAGCAGCAATGAACTAACCCCTTGGCTCTTGCAAACATCCCGACTGTACACCATCCGCTGCTCCACTGCACAGCCCCTCCTTCCCAGCACTGCATGCAATTTGCCCCTGGAAAAGTTTCAAGGTTTGGGGGTCCTGATGGTTTCATCTAACAATGCCCAAGCACCCAGGGTGCAAAGAACGGGAAACAGCCTATCCTTTTTTGGCCATAAGAAGGCACAGCCATGTGACCAGGCTCAAATGAGAACTGTGTGGTAGTGCGGCAAAGTCATCAGTCTGCCTCTTTCTGAGCCAAGTTGACAGCCCCAGGCCTGGGAAAGGAAGGCCCAGTTTCAATTGCTTCCTAGTCTTGGTTACCTTGGTGGCAGGAAGAGCTCCTGCATGGGTGGGCTTTGGGTGCCATTCTGAGGAAACATTCCTGGGCGTTTAGCCTAAGTAAAAAATGATCAGCTAAGATCCCTGAGTATGTAAGGAGAAAAGCAGAAGAAAGAGAAGTGGCTATTTCACTCAGATCTTTTCACTATGATTTCCTTACAATTAGGCATAGTTTTTGTGTTAATAACCACTTGATGAAGCATCAGGTGCTCCTTCCCACCCTCAAGGAAAGCATGGATAAAGAAGCTGATAGTATGACCTTTAAGTAATAAACCAAGGGTTCAGTTGTTCGAACAATGTAATTGAGGATAGGATCATAGGCTCAATCAACTAAGCCACAGGAGCCAGGTGGCTTTCTCTGTGTTCCATAGTCGCTGACTTCCTGCAAGGTGTAGGTGTGTGCTTAATCATAAAAGGAACTCCTGTGACAAAGTGGATAAATCAGTATCGCTACTACCCAATGTGCGTACACATGCGCAACACTCACTGACATTCTTGAAGCATACATTCCTCTGACTCCAAATGTACATACCAAGAAAAATACATTTAATAAAAATTTATTTTCTAAAAATAACTTCAAAGAGGCGCTTTGACTTAAAAAAATTAATTCTAGGTGGGCAAGGTGGCTCACTCCTATAATCCTAGCATTCTAGGAGGTTGAGGCAGGTGGACTGCCTGAGCTCAGGAGTTCAAGACCAGTGTCAGCAAGAGCAAGATCCCGTCTTAACTAAAAATAGAAAAACTAGCCAGGTGTTGGTGGCAGGCGCCTGCAGTACCAGCTACTTGGGAGGATGAAGCAAGAGGATCTCTTGAGCCCAAGAGTTTAAGGTTGCTGTGAGCTATGACGCCATGGCAATCTACCAAAGGCAACAAAGTAACATTTTGTGTCAAAAATATTAATTCTAAAATTAATTAATAAAATTAATTCTATTTTTAGAGAACTACTTTGCATTTAGTCTCTTGAACTGGAGAAGGGCATGAATCTTACCAAAGGGAAGGAACTAAACAGAAGCTCACATGCTTTATGTGACTGACTGAGATGCCAGAGCGTTGTGATTAAAAGCCTGGGTCTCTTCTACTAGCCTTAGCAACATCGTGAGACTCTACCTTTACAAAATATAAAAAATTAGTCTGGTGTGACAGTGCATGCCTCCAGTCCCAGCTACTTGGCAGGCTGAAGCAGGCAGATTGTTTGAGCCCAAGAGTTTAAGGTTGCAGTGAGTAACGATGACTTCACTGCACTCTAGTCTGGGATTTGTCTAAAACAAACAAACAAAAAAAATAGCATGGGCTTTATTCTAGTCAGTCATCTAGATCTGAGCTCCACTTATTAGATGTGTGATCTTAGGCATATGACATCAGATCTATGAGCTTCAACTTCCTAATCTGTAAAATGGTAATACCCTCATGAGATTTTTGTGAGATATACATATATATGTATTTTTTTTTTGAGACAGAGTCTTATTTTGTCACCCTTGGTAGAGTGCCATGCCATCATAGCTCACAACAACTTCAAACTCTCAATGCCCGGCTATTTTTAGAGACAAGCTCAGGTTGTCTTGAACCTGTGAGCTCAGGCAATCCACCCGCCTCGGCCTCCCAAGTGCTGGAGCATGAGGCACCGCACCCAGCAGAGAATTATACATCTTGTATAACATATCAAAAATGTCTAGTACCATGCTTGGGACACAGTAAGTGTTCACTAACTTATTATTGTTTGAATTCTCTAAATATAGGCATAGGAATCAAACATGGTCTGTATAGAGGGAACTAATTAGTGGTTTGCTTATGAGCCACATGAAATGGAAGTTTCTTGATTTCTTATGAAGTTGGGCTTAGAAGGTCCCCAGATCTTCCTTCACTAAATTGGAAATAAGAGTATGGGCTCTATGGAGTTACTGATGAAAGGGCAATGAAAGCCTGGTATTCTGGGCTCCTCATTTTTGACTTGGGAACTGCAAACTGACCTCAAGTATTCCCATCCTAGATTCTGACTTAGCAGATACAGCTTTATTCTTCTAGGCTTCCACCTGTTGAGACAAACAGATGTAATCTGAATATAAAATGGGCTTGCAAGCACAGATCTGGTATCAGATAGACTTTCTCTGGAGCATTCCTGGGGTCGTTAAATGACAAACATTCCAACAAGCTAAGTCTAACCTTTCCTGCCAATACTGGAGCCTTATGAAACTGCTTCTTGTGATTAGAGCCATTGGTACCTCACTCCAAGGCTGTGAGGTAGACTTCATTAATATTGATGAGCTGCAGCTCGTTAACCTCATTTGATGTTTATTTACAACCATTCTTCTCATATGCTAATGAGTGACACTGGGCTCTTCAGATAGAAAGGCGAGAACTGGACCCTTTCTGCCAGCATCTCCTTGGCAAACTCCTGTCCCTTGAAACAGAAGTTTGCACTGAGGGAATGAAGCCAAATGAAGGGAATGCAGCAGAGAGGACAAAATGATGTGAAAAGAATGTCTGCAATGTAGTGGGGGAGAGAGAAGCCCAGCTGCTGGGACTACAGTGTGACTGAGGTTTGGTTTCACCCACCCAGTGGGTAACAAAGAGAAGCTGAAGGGTGGGACTCTAAAGAACTATGAAAAGGATAGTATGTCAGGTTTTGGAAAGGGGGTGGGAGACAGATGAGTGGACAACATGGTTGTTAGAGAGCTTGAAGGGCTCTTTAGGATTCATTCTATTTTATTCTATGATCTTAAGAAATCAACAGGCAGGGAATTGAGGTGGATTTCTGTAAGGCAATCTCTGTTTCTTCCAAGTTATGGGTAGGTATATCAAAGAACAGGCTGACTAAGCAAGGAAGAAATATAGGGTGGCCATAAAGTTCCTGTTAAATTGCACATGGACTTTATGGCCACCCTGTGTGTGTGAGAGTGAGTGTGTGTGTGTTTGTGTGTATTTTTTTTTTTTTTTTTTTTTTTTGAGATAGAGTGTCAATCTGTTGCTCAGGTTAATGCACTGTGGCATCAGCCTAGCTCACTGCAACCTCAAACTACTAAGCTCAAGCAATCTTCTTGCCTCAGCCTTCCAAGTAGCTGGACCATAGTCACCTACCACAACTTCCAGATAATTTTTCTGTTTTATAGAAGAGAAGTGGTCTCGCTTTGCTCAGACTGGTCTTGAACTCCTGAGCTCAAGGGATCCTCTTGCCTTGGCCTCCCATAATGCTAGGATTACAGGTGTGAGCCATTGAGCCAGGCTTAATAAAATATTGTTTAATATGGCTATTCTAGTGTTTCAGGGCTGCTAAGCCTAACAGAACACAGGCCTCTTCCCAATTTCATTGTGTACATAAAGTCAATTTTGGATTGTCCCATCTGTTCTAAGTGTATGAAAAACCTATCTAACACGTATGAAGGGGATGGAAGGCAAAATACTTTGGATTACTTAGGATTTATAAATGTTTATTGATACTAACAGTAATAGCAAACTAAAAATTTCTGTAATACTTAAACATCAATTTCCACCAATTTGCTTGTTTCCAATGCTTTACACTTTACATTACTATTTAGACAATTATTCCCTTCCTGCCTTTAGGCCCACACCCTCTCCTTTCTCTCAATTTGGCTTCTTCTGTGAAACACTTTGAAGATCATACTTACCCTTGATGTGTCTTTCTGTCAGGCTAAAGAGGCAAGAAAAAAAGGAAACCTCTTACCTTAAAGATTTAACCACATTTTATTTAAATACAAAGTACTGGTTCTAACGTGTAGACTTTATGTTCAAGTTGTTTGTCTGAAATCATTACCCCTTAGGGTACAGATTTCATCTTCTTTCAAGTTTACTATGAACTCAGTTCCTCTTAGACTGAAGGAATAATCAATAGCAATCTTTATTTGACCTGACAATGTGCAGCTTGCCTATGGGGCTTAGGGTCAAACGTATTTGAAAAAAGAACGGATAACTGCATGTGTGTTCTAGATTAGAGCAAAGATTCTCAGTCTTTTTCTCATTATTGTCCCCCTCCCCAACTATTTTAGACATTTATTCCTAGCTGCCTACCCCCTCTATGAAAAAAAAAAAATTTTTTTTTTTTTTGAGACAAGAGTCTCACTTTGTTGCCCTTGGTAGAGTGCCATACCGTCACAGCTCAGAACAATCTCAAACTCTTGGGCTCAAGTGATTCTCTTGCCTCAGCCTCCCCAAGTAGCTGGGACCACAGGCACCCACCCCAATACCTGGCTATTTTTAGAGATGAGGTCTTGCTCTGGCTCAGGTAGGTCTTGAACCTGTGCGCTCAGGCAATCCACCTGCCACAGCCTCCTAGAGTGCTAGGATTATAGGTGTGAGGCACTGCGGCCAGCTGGTCTCCTTGAAATTTTATTTTGTTTTATTTATTTTATTTTTTTTTTTTTTTTGAGAAGAGTCTCGTTATGTCACCCTGGGTAGAGTGCCGTAGAATTACAGCTCACAGCAACCTCAAATTCTTGGGCTTAAGCAATTCTCTTGCCCTCAGCCTCCCATGAAGCTGGGACTACAGGCACCCACCATGACGCCCAGCCATTTTTTGGTTGTAGTTGTTATTGTTGTTTGGCAGGCCCAGGCTAGATGCCAACTCCAATGTATATGGCTGGCACCCTAGCCACTGAGGTACAGGTGCCCAGCCTCTCCATGAAATTTTAATATCACATACATTCTATATATCTTTTTGGTGTACTGGAGATCCACAAACCATTAATATCTTCTTCTTTTTTTTTTTTTTTGCCTCCCAGAGAACCAATTTTTGAACCTTTGGGGGCAATATTGTCTCCACTGAGTATGCATCTCTAGAATGAGAAGCTTAAAAAAATGTATATCTGATTTTAAGTGTTCCAGATTGAACCTAACATTTCCCCAAAGTGAACCATCAAACACAATTACACTTCTGTTCTGACTTAAAAAAAAAAAAAAAAAAAAAAAAGGAAGACTGAAAGAAAAATGGACATCTTTGTGCCTATCCAGTTAGTAATATTTATTCCAAAAGATCAAAATCTTTTTTTTCCACATTGGACCTGACCTAGGCACAGAATAAATGGCTTACTTTTTGGCAGTGGATTAGCTTTTGCCAACAGTCCTATTTCAATAGTGGAAGAGGTAACAGATTGTCAGGCCTCTCAGGGACCCCAAACAGTTCATTTTCCTAAAAATCATCAATATGTTGCCTTGTGAGAATAGACTTAAATTTGTTATCTCACTAAATTTCTCCCAAACTCTGGAGGAACGTAGAGACTGGAATTGCTATTACCCTTTTACAAACAGAGAAATGGATGACATTGAGAGATTAGGTAGCTTAATTTAGGTCACAGGGACTGGCGTTTCTTCATATGAAACATCTTATCTGTAAATATAAATTTGCCTTGCGGATTTCTAGACCTTGGTCTTTTTTTTTTGTTTTGTTTGTTTGTTTTGTTTTTGAGACAGAGTGTCATTCTGTCACCTTCAGTAGAGTGCAGTAGCATCACAGCTCACAGCAACCTCAAACTCTTGGGGTCAAGTGATCCTCTTGCCTCAGCCTCCCGAGTAGCTGGGAGTACAGGTGTCTGCCACAATGCCCAGCTATTTTTTAGAGACAGGGTCTCACTCACTCTTGCTCAGGTTTGTTTTGATTTCCTGAGTTCAGGAGATCTACCTGCCTCGGTCTCCCAGCGGGCTGGGGTTGCAGGCGTGAGCTACCTTGCCCAGCCTAAACCTTAGTTTTCTGGCTCCTACTTTAATCTGCTAGAGAAATTTTATAAAGTTGTTCTACCTCTGTCAACCCTTTCTTCCCATCTGACAGAAGAAAAGCAAAAGAAGGCATTAACGGTCTCTAAGTATTGACTGATGGAGAGAGAGGAAGATAACTAAGGCTATTATCCTAAATCACCATCTGTGCAGGTTCCGATGAGAGGCTACTAAACTATACTACACTCTTCAGAAGATAAGACCCAAATCAAGATCTCCCACAAACAGTCTTAAAGTAACATGAGAGATTCATATTTTATTTAGTAGCGATGGAAACTGACCACATCTTAAAACTATCCATACTTGAAACTCACTGTAAGTGAGTAGGAATTAGAGGTTGGCAAACCACATAAAAAAAGTACTATCTAAAAGAGCTCTTCTCTATAAACTAGCTTCAGGCTCTTCTAATTTCCCCAAATAAATGAATGTTAAAATTCCTTCAGAAAAAAATACAACCTATTTATTCTAAAGAGTAACTTCAAGAGATAACTTCTCATCTAATGCCTTCAACAAGATCTGTACCTAATCCATTCCTTATAACAAAATCTAGTCTATTAAAAGCAAAAACAAAGAATTTCAGAAAAGGGTATTCTGCAATATTGCTTAGAAACTCAGTAACTAATTAACATAATCTCTAATAAATTTACCCTTATGTGGTGGGGCGCGGTGGCTCATGCCTGTAATCCTAGCACTCTAGGAGGTCAAGGAAGGTAGATTGCCTGAGCTCACGGGTTCAAGACCAGCCTAAGCAAGACTGAGAACCCATCTCTAAAAATAGGTGTTGTGGCAGGCTCTGCAGTCCCAGCTATTTGGTGGCTGAGGCAAGAGGATAACTTGAGCCCAAAGAATTTGAGATTGCTATGACACCATGGCATTCTACTGAGGGTGACAAAGTATGACTCTGTCTCATTTAAAAAAAAAAAAAAATTGCCCTCATGTATGAGGTAAATGCAAACCTTCATACTGCAATAGAGTTCATTTCATTTTTGTTTAAAGGGATGGAGATGGGCTTATGATGGTTAAAGGCTTTAACTTTAATTCAAAATGCCCACAACCAAAAAAATACACCCTAGATCAAGCTAAACACATTAAGGGGGATATTGAAGTATGTACATTTAGCTCAAATAGCTTTGATACAGAATGTTATGCCAGTAGATTCTTTTGAGGCAAACAAGGAACAAATTTGAAGGAGGGAAAAAAGAAAACCCACAAAAAACAAAACTGAAAACCAAAACCCAAAAAACTTCACGCCTTGCCTCAAAGAAAATGAAACTATATAACTTTTCCGGACTATAATAAAAACTTAAAGACACAAAGTATGACAACCTAAAAGATAATTCAAGTGACAAAAAAGCCATTTAAATGAAAAAGTATTTCTTAGGCGATGCTATAAAATAGAAACAAATGGGGGGCCAAACCCTTTAAAATCTTGAACATTAGAGGAAGAGAACTAAATTTGAAAATATAACTTGGAACAGGTAAGAAGAGAAAGAGAGCCCCACCAAAACCCACTTATAATGCTTGTACCAAACTGCCAATGAATTGGAAAGGGCAAAAAGGAGAAATGAGTATTATTGTGCTCCAATACTAATTAATTAATTTCAGCAGCCTTTGTCTATCTTGTTCTACCAACGTAACTAAAGAAACGATCCTAAATACAGGAAAAGGCTAATCTTTTTCACTGGCAGGAACCAAAGAAAACACTTTCTCTGATGAGGAGTATAAGCCAATACAAACAAGATTGTTACTTATCAAACATTTTTATCTTACGTGCTCAAAACATTTGCCAACATTATACCCAGTTCCCACCTCACCTTCACTACTTTCCCCACAGCTTTGGGTAGAAAAGCAAACGTTTTTTAAATAGGAAAGATGTCTCCTCTGCATATTGGTGTAAGTCTGAATACAGCTTTTGGAAAAGAACCTCCCAAAGAGGGTGTGGGTGGGAGCCCTTAGGAGTTTCCAGGGTGCCAGATCCTCCAAGTACACTGGTAAAGGCTTTGTTTCACCACTTCAAAGGCAGTGTGGCAAAGTTCCTCTTAGCAACCACGCCAAGAAGAGCATTTCTTCATTTGTGCCAAGGAGCAAAGGGGAAAATTCAGAAGGAAGAGTAGGAAGGTATTTTCCCTTCCCAACATAAAAGTAGGGAAAAAGACCCACTGTGTTACTAATTATTTTTTCCAGAGGTGGTATCATTATCCTAATTTTATGCTCAATGAACACTTGTATGGTAAGTAGAGTGTTAAAGATAAATAATTTACTCAAACTTACAAAGTAGATCTGGGATAAGAGGGTTACAGACCAAGTTCAAACAGTGAGGGTGGCACCCATAGCTCAGTGGGTAGGCACCAACCACATACATCGTGGCTGGTGGGTTCGAACCTGGCCCAGGCCAGCTAAAACAACATGACAACTGCAACAACAACAACAACAAAATAGCCAGGTGTTGTGGCGGGTACCTGTGTCCCAGCTATTTGGGAGGCTGAGGCAAGAGAATTGCTTAAGCTCAAGAGTTTGAGGTTGCTGTGAGCTGTGATGTCATGGCAATCTAATGAGGGTGACATAATGAGACTCTGTCTCAAAAAAAAAAAAGTTCAAACAGTGATAGATCTAGATTATCAGAAAAGTTCTTAGAGTTGAGAATTAGAACTTGAATACTTCCCCCCCCCCCCCCAATTTTTTCTTTTGGCCAGGGCTGAACCCACCACTTCCGGTATATGGGGCCAGCACCCTACTCCTTGAGCCACAGTTGCCACCCAAAGTTTCTTTCTTTCTTTTTTTTTTTTTTTTGAGACAGTCTCATTATGTCGCCCTCAGTAGAGTGCTGTGATGTCACAGCTCACAGCAACCTCCAGCTCTTGGGCTTAGGCTATTCTCTTGCCTCAGCCTCCCGACTACAGGCGCCCGCCACAATGCCCAGCTATTTTTTGTTGCAGTTTGGCCCGAGGACCAGGTTCGAACCCACCACTCTCAGCATATGAGGCCAGCACCCTACTCACTGAACCATAGGCACCACCCCCTTGAATATTCTTTTTAAGAACGGAGAGTAGCCAGTGCCCGTAGTTCAGTGGTTAGAGCACCAGCCACATGCTCCAGGGCTGGTGGGTTTGAACTGGCTTGGGCCTGCTAAACAACAACAACAAAAAGTAGTTGGGTATTCTGGTGGTTGCCTATAGTCCCAGCTATTAGGGAGGCCTAGGCAAGAGACTTTTGAGCCCAAGAGTTTGAATTTGCTGTGGGCTACGATAACATGGCACTCTACCAAGGGTAACTAAGTGAGACTCTGTTAAAAAAAGGGAAAGACAAGCCAGTCCGGAGTGCAGTCATATTGGATTCTTCTATGCCATTAGCTCTGCTGGCTAAATAAAAGCCCTTTTCCTCCTGCAATAACACCTTTGCTTTCTGATATTTCAACGTACGCAAACTTTGTTTGATTTACTAAATGTTATAAAATATTGTATAAAATTACCTTCAGTATATGTGTATAAGATACATATAAAACATGAACGAATTTCATACTTAAAAAAAATGGAGAATAGGAATGGGTAGGAAGACCTATCACTATTGGTTTGTCTATTGGTTTGTCACAATACTGTGGTCTGACCTCAGGGCACAGATATAAAAAACAATGTTAAGTAATAGTAATACTTTTTGTTCCATAGCTTTTGACAAAACCCATAAGTTGTTCCTGCCATACTATTACTGATGGATCAGTCTTATACAGGCACTAAAGGTGGTGAGTATGTTACATAGTTGGCTTTAAAAGTTTAAGCAATATGGTTTAAAATAAGCAAAATCAGTCAGATGCAGTGGCTCACACCTATAATCCTAGCACTCTGGGAGCCTGAGGCAGGTGGATTGCTTGAGCTCACAAGTTCATGACCAGCCTGAGCTAGAGTGAGACTATGTTTCTACTAGAAATAGAAAAAAGCAGGTGTAGTGACGCACACCTGTAGTCCCAGCTACTTGGGAGGGTGAGGCAAGAGGACTGCTCAAGCCCAAGAGTTTGAGGTTGCTATGAGCTATGATGCCACAGTTCTCTACTCAGGGTGACAGAGTGAGACTCTGTCTAAAAAATCAAATCAAATCAGTTCCTTTGCTCTATGCTTCAAGTGGTAGGTGCCTTCCTGGGCCTATGGTATAGATACAAATAGTAAACTAGTTTAAACTGCACACGAACTTTATGGACAATCCTGATTCTGAAGTCCTAGTCCACTTTTTTTTTTGGAGACAGAATCTCACTTTGTCGCCCCGGGTAGAGTGCTGTAGCATCATAGCTCACAGCAACCTCAAGCTCGTGGGCTCAAGAGATTTTCTTGCCTCAGCCTCTCAAGTAGCTGGGAACACGGGTGCCTGCCACAACACCCAACTCATTTTAGAGAAGAGGTCTCACTCTTGCTCAGGTTGGTCTCAAACCTATGAATTCAGGCACTCCACCTACCTCAGCTTCCCAGGGTGCTGGGATTACAGGCGTGAGCCATAGCGGCTAGCTGAAGTCCTATTCTAGAAAGATGAAGAGACTTTCTTTTCAGAGTAGTATTATGTTAAGGCCCTGAAGAAACTCCTTGCTTCATTAGGACATCTAGAAAGGAGTCAAAAGGGCTATCGTCAAGTACTCAATCTTGTGGAAGAGAATCTAAAACATCAAATTTGGTATGGCTGGAAATAGTTCATTTTATAAGAACACAGAAAATGCTAATTCTTGTGCTTCTGAACTTTAGAAATATTTGATAGTAATTTATATTTTCTTCTGGGCCTTAATATTGTAGAAATGGCTCAGAATGATACAATTGAGAGGGGATTTTGAAAAACATGCTTATTATTTATTTTAATTTATATTTTTAGACACAAGGTCTTTCTCTGTCAGGCTGGAATGCAGTGGTGCCATCATAACTTACTGCAGTCCCAAACTCCTCAAGTGATCCTCCTTCTTCAGCCTCTTAAAGTGCTATGATTATAGGTGTGAGCCACCTGCTGATTTTTATGAGAAAACTGGATTGAATATGACCAACTAGTCAGTAGTCATTTTGAATGAATTAATATTATAAATGAACACACACATCATTAAAATAATTAGGATAAAAGGAGTCTCTATAATTCAATGAAACCAAAGTTTATAAATGAAGTTTTCTGTTGCTTGAGAGAAATCCGGCAAATCTTAATGTGACCTTGACTTGTCCAGTCAAGACACCCTATTAACATGTTTTTTTTCCACTCAGACCTATCCCTTTAGGCAAGAAAGCAATTAAACTTTTGTTAAAAATCAATTATCTAGGCCTGTATGGTGGCTTACTCCTAGAATCATAGCACCCTGGGAGGTTGAGGAGGGAGGATAACTAGAGCTCAGGAGTGTGAGACCAGCCTGAGCAAGATTGAGACATCACCACCACCTGCGCCCATCTCTACTAAATATAGAAAAATTAGCTAGCTATCATGCTGTGCACCTGTAGTTCCAGCTATTAGGGAGCCTGAGGCAGAAGGATCACCTGAGCCTAGGAGTTTGAGGTTGCAGTGAGCTATGAGGACCACTGCACCCCACCTGGGGTGGCAGAGTAAGACTGTCTCAAAAAAAAAAAAAAAAAAAAATCTGTTCACTAGTATGAGGTACCTACTAGAATAGGCAAATTCATAGAGACAAAGTGTTAATAGAGGTTACCAGGGCAAGGGGTGAGGAGAATGAGGAGTTATTATTAAAGGAGATAGAATTTCAGTTTGGGATGATGAAAAAATTTCTGGTAGTGGGTGGTGATAGTTGTATAATATTGTGAATGTACTTAATACCACTGAACTATATACTTTTTTTTTTGTTTTAGACAGAGTCTTTGTCACCCTCGGTAGAATGCTGTGGCATGGTAGCTCACAGCAACCTCAAACTCTTAAGCTTAAGTGATTCTCTTGCCTCAGCTTCCTAAGTAGCTGGGACTACAGCTTCCTAAGTAGCTGGAACTACATGTGCCCACCACAACACCCGGCTATTTTTTGATTGCAGTTGTCATTGTTGTTTAGCAGGCCCAGGTCAGGCTCAAACCTGCCAGCCTTGGTGTATGTGACTGGCACCCTACTCACTGAGCTATGGGCTCTGAGGCACTGAAATGTATACTAAAAAATGGTTTAAAAGGTAAATTATATGTTACATATATTTTTTATTTTATTTTATTTATTTATTTATTTATTTATTAGAGAAAGCATCTTGCTCTATTGCTCTGGCTTGAGTCTAGTGACATGATCATAGCTCACTCTAACCTTGAACTCCTAGGCTGAAGTGATCTTCCTATGTTGCTGGGACCGCGGAGTGTGCTATCATATTTGTCTAACTTTTAAAATGTTTTTTGTAGAGATGAGGTCTTGCTATGTTGCCTAGGCTGGTCCTGAACTCCTGATCTCAAAGCAGTCTTCCTTGCCTTGGCCTCCCAAAGCATAGGGATTATAGTTGTGAGCCACTGTGCTTGGTCTCGTTTACATATATTTTATCACAATAAAAAAAGATGTCTTGTTTAAAAAAAAATTTCAGAAGAAAAGTTCTCCAATCATTTCTTTACAAAATAATATGGACCTAGGTGGTTCCTCAAATTTGTCTGTTCATCTGAATCACTTGGTGTGCTTTACAGATTCTCTGGCCATATCCCACACTGGCTATTTGTTTTCTTGTTAGTCTGGCTCTTTTAGGCACCTCTCTATATAAGTAACTAAGGATATATACCCTTAGTTGTTTAGCATTTTGTAGCTTAACTAAAGGCCAAATTGATAACAGATTGGCTTTTGCTAATTAGTCACTCTAAACTGAAGCCACAAAAATGCAACAAATTCAGGTCTGTAATGTTACTCCTGATGTCCATAAAACTACTGCTCTTCTACTGTGTTATTTCTGTTTCTCCAGGACACTACTCCCTGGGGACTGCTCTACAATTAATAAAATAGGCAAATAATAATATATTTGAGAAGGCTAGCAATTTATCTTGTTAGAGATGATACTGGGCTTCATTTTTGGCCCAAGGAAGACCTGGGAATTTTGTAAACGGCAGGTCACAGGGGAAAGGTGCTGGAACACCCAAGAACATTAAAATTAGAAAATAAAAAAAATCCTGCATGACTCAAAGATGAGTTTGGTAGAGATTTTCTTTCAATTGGAAGCCAAAACATATATTACATCACCTTGGCAGGACTGCCTTTAATAATCTGCAAGCTTCAATGAAGCAAGTATTATTTAAGGCTTTGAAGGGAGGAAAAAGTGTATTTCAAGTTCCTCAATTTACTGCTCCAGTATTTCTAATAATCACGTGAGTATTTTCCTTTTGATTGGAGAGCAAAGAAAAAAGGAAACCTGTAGAAACTGGAGTTGGACAAGAGAACAAAGTTCATAGATGAGATCCTGTCTGTACTGGCAATTGAAAGACTCACCCTAAGTTGTCCTGTAGAGAAGTGGCTCAGCTTAGTCCTTTTTTTTCCCCCTCGGGGATTTTTAAGTGTCACAAAAGGCTCTTCAGGCTAAACTAAACAATCAAGGGAAAGTTCTTTCAGGAAAAAAATGTAATGATTACTATACTTTCTCTTGGTCATGCCACTGCTAGGTCATTTCCCCTCAGAAATTTATTGCTCTAATTAGACTGATAAGCTGATGGAAGCAATTTTTAAGTCAAATCAATAAAATAAAAATACCTCCATATAATAACAGTTTTAAATCTGTGAGAGCTATCCTTCCTTTATCTCAAAATGAAACTGGGACTATCTCTCCACCATTATGACATGGTTTAAAAAGATGGCCCTCAAGAATTTATTTATTCATTTATTTATTTTCTTTATTTATTTATTCATTTATTTATTTTCTTTTTTCTTCTTGATTCTATGGTTTGAATGTGATACCTTTTTTTTTTTATCATTTTGATTTATTGATGTTGCTTTGTGAGAACAAATTTATAGCTCAGGGAAGCCTCTTCTTAGGGGAGTATCAGATGACTGAAAGTTACAAGCCAGCCTTGTTGCTGGGTGGAAGGAATGTGGTGAAGGAAATAACAAACATGCAGGCTGGCCCTTCACCAGCACCTGCTTCCCAGGGATACCTCCCAGCAGGTGCAATTTCCCCAAAGACAACAGGCAGGGACCCCAGGCACCATCCCTATGGGCCTGTCCACAAGACCCTACACTGGCCGTGTCCCACAGCAATGCTGGGCAAATGACACCATCCTGAGAAGGCTGGAGGACAATCTTCCTGCTCCAGACCTCTCAAGCTCTTCCCCGTCTGAACCCAGAGGCTCCGGGTGGGGCGGCCTCTGGACCCCAGCTAAGGGAGCACCTTCTCCAGTTGATCCACATCTACAAGGGTCACATCCTCTGCTTGGGCCTGCCGGACCCCATGGACAGCTGCCTCCACAGTGAAGATCTTCAGCAATTCCACCATAAGCTGCAGTGCATCCCCACTGACTTTGGTCTTGGCATCCTTGAAGTGTAGGTGCAGCAGTTTGCTCACCAGCTCCTTTTGGAAGCCTGCACCTTCTCCCTCCATGACCTCTGCCTCTGCGTGTGCATTCAGGAATACTTATTTTTTAAGACAGAGTCTCACTTTGTCACCCTGGGTAGAGTGCCATGGTATGGCATAGCTCACAGCAACCTCAAACTCTTGGGCTCAAGTGATTCTTTTGCCTCAGGCTCCAGAGTAGCTGGAACTATAGGTGCCTGCCACAACACCCGGCTATTTTTTAAAATTTTATTTATTTATTTTTTGAGAGTCTCATTGTGTCACCCTCGGTAGAGTGCTGTGGCATCACAGCTCACAGCAACCTCTAACTCTCAGGCTTATTCTCTTGCCTCAGTCTCCCAAGTAGCTGGGACTACAGGTGCCCACCACAACACCCGGCTACTTTTTTGTTGCAGTTGTCACTGTTGTTCAGCAGGCCTCAGTTGGTTTCGAACGTGCCTGCTTCAGTGTATGTGGCCAGTGCCCTAACCACTGAACTACAGGCACTGAGCCAGGGCTGTTTTTTTTTAGAGGTGGGGTCTTGCTCTTGCTCATGGTGGTCTCAAACCTATGAGCTCAGGCAATCCCCCTACCTCAGCCTCCCAGACTGCTAGGATTATAAGCATGAGCTACCACGCCCAGCCTTCCTTTAGAAATTATAAAACCAAGGGTTAGAATGGACTTTAGAAGTCATCTAATTAATTCAACTCATCATTCTGATCTTGTGCCTGAATTTCTTCCTTCATATTATAAAGGAATTTCTTCCTTTATTCCTTCTAGAATAGCACTGTACAATAGAACTCTGTGATGATGGAAATGTTTGTTATTCTGCACTGTCCAACGGTAGTAGCCATTAGCTCTATGTGGTTTATAAGGACTTGAGATATGACCCATGTAACTAGTGAACTAAATTTTAATAGGACTTAGTTTTTTTCTAAACATTAGTTTTATTAAATGACATACAGAAAAATGTGCATATTTAACACGTACAATTTGATGAGCTTGGACAGATGCATACACCAGTGAAATCACCACCATGAGCAAGATTAAAGGTACATCCAACACTCCCAAAAGTTTCCTTGTGTCTTTTAGTGTGTGTGTTTGCTTATGTTTATGTGTCTGTATGTGTGAATGCTAAGAACACTTGACTTGATGGGCTGGCTGTGGTGTCTCACACCTGTAATCCTAGCACCCTGGGAGGCCGAGGCAGGTGGATTGCCTAAGCTCACGAGTTTGGAACTAGCTTGAGCCAGAGCAAAACACTGTTTCTAAAAATAGCTGGGTGTTGTGGTGAGTGCATGTACTCCCAGCTACTCAGGAGGCTGAGACAAGAGAATCGCTTGAGCCAAAGAGTTTGAGGTTGCTGTGAGCTAGGACACCACGCCCAAGAGTTTGAGGTTGCTGTTAGCTAGGACACCATGGCACTCTCCTAAGGGCAACAAAGTAAGAGTCTGTCTTAAAAAAAAAAAAAAAAAAAAACTCACTTGACTTGAGATCTAACCTCTTATTAATTTTTAGGTTCATAATACAGTATTATCAACTATAGGCACCATGCTATAGAGGAGATTTTTAGAACTAATTCATCTTGCATAACTGCAACTTTATACCAATTGAACAACTCCCCATTTCTTGCTCCCCCAGGCCCTAGTAACCACCATTTTATTCTCTTGTAATTATATTTACTTTTAATTAATTTAAATTCAAATGACCATATGAGGCTAGTGGCTAACACACTGGAGAGCATATGTCTAGTATTTACTTTATTACCTACTTATGACAGAAAATTCATTGCAATCCAAGCACTTCTTTTCATTTAAGGACAATTTTATTATTATTTATTTTTGAGACAGAGCCTCAAGCTGTTGCCCTGGTAGAGTGCTGTGGCATCACAGCTTACAGCAACCTCCAACTCCTGGGCTCAAGCGATTCTCCTGCCTCTGCCTCCCAAGTAGCTGGGACTACAGGGGCCTTACACAACGCCCAGCTATTTTTTTGGTTGCAGCCATCATTGTTGTTTAGCCTGGGCTGGATTTGAACCTGCCAGCTCAGGTGTATGCGGCTGGCACCTTAGTCACTTGAGCCACAGGTGCTGAGCCATTTAAGGATAATTTTAATCATTAAGAAAATTTCTTGGCTTGGCAGCTGTGGCTCAAGCAGCTAAAGGCGACAGCCACATATACCTGAGCTGGCAGGTTCAAATCCAGCCCGGGCCCACCAAACAACAATGACGGCTGCAATAAAAAAGATAGCCAGGTGTTGTAGTAGGCATCAGTAATCCCAGCTACGTAGGAGGCGGAGGAAAGAGAATTGCCTGAGCTGTGAGCTGTGATGTCATGGCACTCTACCCAGGGTGACAGCTTAAGACTCTGTCTCAAAAAAGAAAAAAAAAAGAAAAAGAAAAAGAAAAGTAATTTCTTCTTGGCTCGGTGCTCATAGCTCAGTGGTTACAGCATCAGCCACATACACCTAGGCTGGTGGGTTCGAACCCAGACTGGGCTAGCTAAACAACCAGGAAAATTGCAACAAAAAAATAGGTGGGCATTGTGGCAGGTGCTGTAGTCCCAGCTACTTAGGAGGCTGAGGCAAGAGAATTGCTTAAGAGTTGGAGGTTGCTGTGAGCTGTGACTCCACAGCACTCTACCCAGGGCAACAGCTTGAGACTCTGTCTCAGAAAAAAAAAAAAAAAAAAAGAAAGAAAAAGAAAGAAAATTTCTTCTTACATTGTGAAATCTGTTTTCCTGGTACCTTCCACCCACTGGACCTAATTCTGCTTTTTGGAGCCATATGGAATAAGTAAGCTCTGGTCACATCCTACACTTATTCATCTACTCAACTAATTATTTAATAAATATTTATTAGACTGGGTGCAATGGCTCATGGCTGTAATCCTAGCACTCTAGGAGGACAAGGAGGTGGAATGCTTGAACTAATGGGTTTGAGACCAGCCTGAGCCATAGTGAGACCCCTGTCTCTACTAAAAATACAAAAAACTGAGGCAAGAAGATCCGCTTGAGCCTAAGAGTTGGAGGTTGCTGTGAGCTATGATGCCTCCATGGCGCTCTACTCAGGGTGACAACTTGAGACCCTGTTTAAAAAAAAAAAAAAAAATTACTAAATCCTGTGAGCCAGGCACTATTCTCAATGCTAAGGATACAGCTATGAACAAAAGATCACAACATCTGTGCCCCTATGGAGTTTGTAGTTTCGTGCAGGGCAGTCAGGTAAAACACAAGATAAAGATTAAAACAT
The DNA here is from genome assembly GCA_963574355.1 of Loris lydekkerianus. Lineage (NCBI taxonomy): Eukaryota > Metazoa > Chordata > Mammalia > Primates > Lorisidae > Loris > Loris lydekkerianus. Next base: position 9,843 of record CAUYPK010043375.1, on the reverse strand, counting down.
AAGATAAAGAAGTCCAAGTCATGGAAAACAAAATGGCAGAGGATCTGTTCCAGATTAAAAGAAACTAAGGAGATATTACCAAGTACAACATGTGTAAAACTTATTTGGATCCTGGGTCAGGAAATAAACAGGTATTAAAAATGTTTAGGAACAACTGGGAAATTATTAATTTGTACTAGATATTAGGTAATGTTATACAATTAGTGTTAGCTTTCTTATATGTGATCAATGATATTGAGGTTGTATAGGAGAATAGGAAAGCAGTCAAATTATCTACCTATCAGCAAAAGTTAACATTTGGGGAATCAAAGTGTCAGTAGGCTGGTTCGTTATAGAGATTCTAGGGTAGAAGAATCAGTTTCATTTCTTTTACCAGCTTCTAGATGCTATCCTCATTCCTTGGCTTGTGGCCCCACATCACAGCACATCACTCTTTCACACATACCCACTTCTGGGGTCACATTGCCTTCTTCCTCTTCTGTCATCAAATCTCCCTCTGACTCTCTCTTATAAGGATACCTGTGGTTACATTTAAGGCCTAGCTGGATAATCCTGGATTAGGAACTACAGATCTTTGGGGCCATTGTTCAGCCTAGCATAAGGTAAGATAAAACAAAGGGTTTTCACACAAATAAATAATAAAGGAGGGGATCCTCACTCATTCTTTGAAAATGTTAGAAGCTACAATAATAATCATTCCTTCTCAGAAAGGGTATTCTTCCTTACCATAAAACACTTTGAGACAGTAAACCTGGATGGAGGTACTCAGAGCTCAGTTTGACTCTAGGCTCTGCCACTTACCATATGAACAATGTCAGGCAAATTATTTAACAACAGTGCCTCAATTTCCTTATCTTGAAAAGAGAGACAGTATCTACTCAAACAGTAGTTGAAAGGATCCAATACTATAATGCATATACAGATTTAACATGGTAAATGCTCATTAAATGATAGCTATAATTATTATAATTATTATTCACAGAACAGGCCGTGTAATCCCTATGATGCTGAAATAGTACACAGTATTTCCACATGTTCTGTAATCCTTTCTTCTATATACAGTCTACCTAAGTCAATAAGCAAAACTTGAGTATTAAAACATTTTTTCCCCCATTTTAAAAATATTTGATAGAAGTATCTCTAAACTGTATTATAAACTTCCTTAGCTTAGTATAAAATATGATAGTGAAAAGAAGTTAACTTTTGCTTACCAACTATGGTTCAACATTATAAAGACTGCTTATTTATAAAGCCATTTATCTATTACAGTAAATGACCTACCCTAAAATACTGTTTGTTTTTAATATGTATTTTCTCATCACTGTTTGGGTCTCTAGAACCTCCTTTTCTGTTAACACTTGTCATGTCTGTGATTATTAGTGTGTGGTGAAGGCCAGCAACATTTAAGACCCACTGTACTTTTTGTTTGTCACTGCTGACCTGTTGAGCACTATGGTCGTGCATATGTAAGTCAATAGGCTCTCTGGGATACTCTTGGGAGACTTCCTGCCTTGCCTATAAATTCTGTAAATATTGACTCCTCAGCAACCATTTTTATTTCTTTCAAATTAGTGTTTTGGATACCTTGTAAGTTAAAATGCTAGGTAGGTGAGATACTAAGGAGAGTTCAACCGTATCAGACACTAGCCTGAGGATTTGACTATAGGTTTTTGTTTTTGTGTTTAACTTCTTTTGACCCATGAGATTTATTGTCTAATGTTTAATTCAAATCAAAACACCAGTAAATTAATCAGCTTAAGGTGTGACGATATCTTTAATTTAATGATCTTATCTTACCAAAATAGCCCACTAAATTACTTGTCTACTTTAGGTGGGAGAGTTCTTATATTTTTGTTTACAATGAGCATTAGATAATCCTTGGGGCTAATGACGGATATTATGCACCCATAGGTATACATAATAGAGGAAATCTGGGATACCTAGTCATTTAGCCATATTAACTCCTGCTTTTAAATATTTACTGTCAATACCAAGTACCCTACTAAATATTTAGAGCTCTTTGTTGATATAAAACTTTTTTTGTTTGTTAGTTTATATCTCCTCAAAATTACTCCTTTTCCTCAGGGAAGGTGTGTGAACTATCAAGTCTTCACAATTTTTGCTGCAGACTGGGGCCTGTCAGTCTTAGCTAAGGCACTTTCTTTTGTCTCCTATAGCTGGGACTATAGACCCATGCCACCATGCCTGGCTAATTTTTCTATTTTTGGAGAGATGAGGTTTTGCTCTTGCTCAGGCTGGTCTTAAACTCCTAGCCTCAACCTATAATCCCACCTCAGCCTCCAACAGTGCTGGGATTATAGACATTAGCGACTGTGCACTGAGCCATGGCACATTTTTAAATGGAAGGGAAAGGACACTCCAAAAGACAAGTTGGCAAACAGTTATTACAATTAAAGAATTAAAGAACTGGGCGGCGCCTGTGGCTCAAAGGGGTAGGGCGCCAGCCCCATATACAGAAGGTGGCAGGTTCAAACCCAGCCCCGGCCAAAAAAAAAAATTAAAGAATTCTCAAATGAAAAATACCCATATTTAAATATACACATACAATTCTAGGGCGGCGCCTATGGCTCAGTAAGTAGGGGTCTGGCCCCATATACGGAGGGTGGCAGATTCAAACCTGGCCCTGGCCAAACTGCAACAAAAAATAGCTGGGCGTTGTGGCAGGTGCCTGTAGTCCCAGCCACTCAGGAGGCTGAAGCAAGAGAATCACCTAAGCCCAGGAGGTAGAGGTTCTGTGAGGTGTGACACTACAGCACTCTACCGAGGGCAACAAAGTAAGACTCTGTCTCTAAAACAAAACAAAACAAAATAAAAAATAAATATACCCATACAATTCTCAACAAAGCCAAACAAAAGCATTTTTAGATATCTGGTCATTCAGGATTATTCAAGTCACTGGTGTTTGGAGACTACACATTTTAGGTGTAACTACTAAGTGTTACTGAAATTTTGTTTTGTTTTTTGAGATGGAGTCTCATCTTGATGCCCTTGGTAGAGTGCCGTGGCATCACAGCTCGAAGCAACCCCAAACTCTTGCGCTTAAGCGATTCTCTTGCCCCAGCCTCCCAAGTAGCTGGGACTACAGGTGCCTGCCATTAATGGCCTGGCTATTTTTAGAGACGGAGGTCTCACTCTGGGTCAGGCTAGTCTTGAACTTGGGAGCTCAGGCAATCCATCCACACCAGCTTCCCAGAGTGCTAGGGTTACAGGTGTGAGCCACTGTGCCTGGCCCTGAAATTTATTTTTATTTGTTCTGTTCTTAGTACAATATACACAATATAAAAATTCATTCATTTTAGGGTGGCGCCTGTGGCTCAAAGAGGTAGGGCACCAGCCCCACGGAGGTGGCAGGTTCGAACCTAGCCCTGGCCAAAAACTGTAAAAAAAAAAAAAAAAACAATCCATTCATTTTAATGTACAAAGCAGATGTAAATTGATACAGTGATATATGGTGCTTTTTTTTGGTATTTTCCAGCAATCTAATAAATCTTAACTTTTTCTTGCCCTCCCCAGCACTGGCTTTATGGTAAGGATGTGTATTAATAACAGACTAACAACTGCCATTTTTGCAGCACCTATGTGCTAAGTACCGTATTGAGTACTTTTTATATTGCAACAATCTTAAAATATGTCCACACAATTCAATGATATTCCCCTCCCTTCAAGAGATGGATCCTAATCCTTTTCCCCTTTAGTATGAGCTAAACTAAATGACTTACTTCTAATGAACAGAACAAAAAAAAGTAACCATATGTGATATCAGAGACCAGGTCATAAAAGGCACTATGACTTTCTGGCTGCATTCTCTGAGATCATTTGCTCTGGCAAAGCCAGCTATAGTATCATGAGGAAAATGTGGTGAAGAACTGAGGCTTTCTGCCGTTAGTCTCATGAGTGAGCTCAACAGCAGATCCTCTAGTCCCATTCAAGCTTCCCTCCCTCCCGCCTCCCTTCCTTTCTTCTTTCTTTCCTGTTTTGAGACAGAGCCTCAAGCTGTCACCCTGGGTAGAGTGCCATGGTGTCACAGCTCACAGCAACCTCAAACTCTTGGGCTCAAGAGATTCTCCTGCCTCAGCCTCCCAAATAGGTGGGACTACAGGTGCCTGCCACAACACGTGGCTATTTTTTTTGTTGTTGTCATTGTTTTAGCTGGCCTGGGCTGGGTTTGAACCCGCCAGCCTTGGTGTATGTGGCCCGCACCCTACCCACTGAGCTATAGGTGGGGCCCTCAAGCCTTTATTTTTATTTATTTATTTATTTATTTATTTTTGGAGACAGACTCTCACTCTGCTGCCCTTGGTAGAGCACAATTGCATTGTAGCTCACAGCAACCTTAAACTCTTGAACTCAAGCCATCCTCTTGCCTCAGTCTCCCAAGCAGGTGGGACTATAGACGCTCACCATGACCCACCCCCACTCCATCTGGCACCGCTAATTTTTCTATTTTGTTTTTTAGAAGAGATGGGGGTCTCACTCTTGCTCAGGCTAGTTTGGAACTCCTGAGTTCAAGCAATCTACCCGCCTCAGCCTCCCAGAATGCTAGGATTACAGGTGTGAGCTACTGCACCTGGTCCCATTTGAGCCTTGAGATAAATACAGCCTCAGCCAAAATCTTGATTTCAATCTTGTAAGAGACTCTGAGCCAGAATCACCCAACTAAGCTACTCCTAGGGCAGCGCCTGTGGCTCAAAAGAGTAGGGTGCTGGCCCCATACGCCGGAGGTGGCAGGTTCAAACCCAGGCCCGGCCCAACTGCCAAGTAAGCTACTCCTGTAGTTTTACAGGAGTAAAGCCTAAGATACTTTATGCAGATAGATTGAAAATCATTACTATGTATTAGTAAAAGGAATCCAGCAATATATAAAAACGATAATAAAACATGACTAAGGTAGATTTATTCACATTTATAGCATAAGAGGTAAAAAAATAAAATGATTGCCTTGAGTTTTCAAAAAAATTACCAATTCACAATAAAAATTATCAGCAAACTAAAAGTAAATGTCCTTAATCTAATAAGGAGCACCCACAAAAATCTAATTAAATGAAATTAATTAACTGATTGATTAATTTAAAGACAGAACCTCACTCCACCCCCTAGGCTAGAGTGCCATGGCTCTCTAGTGATCATAGCTCATAGCAATCTTAAACTCCTGGGCTCAAGCAATCCTCTTGCCTTAGTCTCCCAAATAGCTGGGACTATAGGCACCCAATGTGATGCTTGGCTAATTTTTCTATTTTTAGTAAAGATAGAGTCTCGCCTTGCTTAGGCTGGTCTTAAACTCCTGAACTCAAGCAATCCATCCACTTTGGCCTACCTAGGTGCTGGATTATAGGCATGAGCCATTGTGCCCAGCCAATATAATTTAACTTTATTTATTTGTTTATTTATTTTTAGATAGAGTCTCAATCAGTCGCCTTGGGTAGAGTGCAGTGGCATCATCATCATCACAGCTCACAGCAGCCTCAGTTTCTTGGGCTAAAGCAATCCTCTTGCCTCAGCTTTCCTAGTAGCTGGGGCTACAGGCGCCTGCCATGGCACCTGGCTAGTCTTACTTTTTTTTTTTAGTTTTACTATTTTTAGTAGAGATGGGATCTCACTCTTGCTCAGGCTGGTCTCAGACTCATGAGCTCAAGCACTCCACCCACCTTGGCCTTCATGAGTGCTAGGATTACAGGTGTGAGTCACCATGCCAGACCTATAACTTAATTTTAAAGACTGAAATTTTTCTGCCATGATTGGGAACATAACAAGATATCTATTTTCATCACTTCTATTTTACATTGTAATAGAGGTCTGATACAGAAAGAAAAGGAAAAAAACTCCACAAGGATTGGAAATAAATAAATAAAACTAGCTTTATTTGCATATGATCTAATTTTGTATGTAGAATATTCTAAGGAATCTACAAAGAAACTACTAGAACTAATAATGTCACAAGATACAAGGGTAATATATAAAAAGCAATTATAGGTTTGATGGACACATTTCAAATTGTATATAAAACCAGCACAATCATGCACCCCATGATTGCATTAATATACATAGCTATGATTTGATAAAATAAAAATAAAAATAAAAAAAGCAATTATAGGTTTGGCATCCATAGCTCAGTGGTTAGGGCGCCGGCCACATACACTGGGGCTGGTGGGTTCAAACCCAGCCTGGGCCTGCTACACAACAATGACAACTACAACAAAAAAATAGCCAGGCATTGTGGCAGGTGCCTGTAGCCCCAGCTACTTGGGAGGCTGAGGCAAGAGAATCCCTTAAGCCCAAGAGTTAAAGGTTGTTGTGAGTTGTGACACCAGGGCACTCTACCAAGGGCGACATAGTGAGACTCTGTCTCAAACCCCCCCCCCAAAATAAAAAAAGGGTGATGCCTGTGGTTTAGTAGGTAGGGCGCTGGCCCCATATACCAAGGGTGGCAGGTTCAACACCCCCAGCCAAACTGCAATAAATAAAATAGTCGGCCATTGTGGCAGGCGCCTGTAGTCCCAGCTAGCTACTTGGGAGGCTAAGGCAAGAGAAGGGTGATAAAGTGAGACTCTGTCTCTACTAAAAAAAAAAAAAAAAAAGCAATTATATTTCTATATTCTTATAATAAAATGTTAGTTTAAAATAAGAAATTTAAAAAGAAATACCATTTACAATAGTAGCATAGAACATGAAATATTTATGGATAAATTTAGTAAAATGTTCAGGATCTGTACATCAAACATAATAAAGCATTGTTGAGAGAAATTAAACTGGAAAGGGGAAAGAACCGTGGGTCCAACCTCAAACCATCAGCAAAAAATAATTCAAGGTGAATTATACACCTAAACATAAGGTAATGGTTTCAGAGGAAAATATAGGGTAATAATGTCACAAACTTAGGGTAGGCAAACACTTTTTAGTGTGGATGCAGAAGGTTCTAACCATAAAAGATAAAAATTTCCTAAAATAGAGTTTAAAAACTTTGGTTCAGAAAAATATCATAAATGAAATAAAGGAATCATAGAAAGGAGAAAAAAATTGGGATATACTTATCTGACTTGCAATCAAAATATATAAAGAACTCATACCAGTTGATAAAAGATAACCTACTTAAAACTGCATAACATATTTGAAAAGGTACTTTACAATATATAAATAACCAATAAGCAATAAAAAAGTATTTAACATCATTAGTCATCAGGAAAATGCAAACTAACACTACAATGAGATACCACTTCACCCACTAGAATGTCTAAAATGAAAAAGACTGATAATACCAAATGTTAACAAGGAACTACAACAACTGAAATCTCAAACATTGTTGCTAGGATAGTAAAATGGTACCACTACTTAGAGAAACGGTTGGTTTGCAATTCCACCTTTAGGTATTTACCCAAGAGAAATGGGACTACAGGAACCTGCCATATGTCATGCTAATTTTTCTATTTTTTTTTTTTTTTTTTTTTTGCAGTTTTTGGCCGGGGTCGGGTTTGAACTCACCACCTCCGGTATACGGGGTGGTGCCCTACTCCTTTGAGCCACAAGTGCCGCCCTAGTTTTTCTATTTTTTTAGTAGAGGCTGTGTTTCGCTTTTGCTCAGGTTGGTCTCAAACTCCTGAACTCAGGTGATTCGTTGGCCTCCCAAAGTGCTAGGATCATAGGTGTGAGCCACTAGGCCTGGCCTAATGTCTATTAATAGATGAATGGATAAACAAAATATGGTATAATCATACAATGGAATGTTATTTGACCATTAAAAGGAACAAAAATAGTGATACATGTTACAACATGGTTAAACCTTTAAAATATTAAGTGAGAGAAACTAGACACAGAAACCCACATATTGTTTAATTCTATCTACAGTATATGAAATGTCCAGAATAGGCAAATCCGTACAGACAGAAAGTAGATTAGTTGCTCCCTAGGGCTGAGAGTTGGGTAGAGAAGTTATTGCTAATGAGTTATAGGTTTTATTTTTCCCTCAGGAGGACAGGATTTGACGTAAATTTTCTAAAACTGATTTTGATGATGGTTTCGCAACGGTGTGAATTTGCTAAAAACCACTGAATTGTAGGCTTTAAATAGGTGAATTATATGGCATGTGAATTATATCTCAATCATGTTATTAAAAAATAATTTTAAAAGAACCATTTATATAATCTTTTACTGGGAACTTTCTGTTCATTTCGTCTTTCAATTTTTTATTTTTTTTTATTTTTTGAGACATGGTCTCATTATGTCGCCCTCAGTAGAGTGCCATGGCATCACAGTTCATAGCAACCTCCAATTCTTGGGCTTAAGCGATTCTCTTGCCTCAGCCTCCCAAGTAGCTGGGACTATAACTACCTGCCACAATGCCTGGCTATTTTTTGGTTGTAGTTGTCATTGTTATTTGGCAGGCCCAGCCTGGGTTCGAACCCGCCATCTCCAGTGTATGTGGCTGGAGCTCTAGCCGCTGAGCTACAGGTGCTGAGCCCATCCTTCAGTTTTTTTGTTTTTAGTATTTTTTTTTAGTTTCTAATATTTTTATTATTGGTTTTTAGAAACTCTCTATGTAAAAAAATTAACCCTTAGATAAAGCTACAAGTACTTTCTCCCTGTTATTGTTAATCTTTTGTTCATATTTATATAATAGTATTTTTTTGTCAAGCATATTTTCCTCTTTTTTCTGTAGTGAAGTATATCAATCTTTTCTTTTATGGCTTCTAGGTTTTTTGTCAGTCAAACTCAGAAACATCTTCCCTTCTGTGAGATTATCTTATAATGTTATCTTAAAATGTTCTTAACATTTTCCTCTGGTTTCTTTGTATGTTTATGTTTTCATTTTTTATATTGAAATTTTTGGTTTATCTAGAATTTATTTTCATGTAAGATATGAGGAAAGAATCCAACTGTATAATTTCAAGATGGGTACCAGTTGTGCTCATTGATCTAAATGGTTCCCCTAAAATAGATATTAACTTTATTTTCATATTTGAGTCAATTTCTAGGTTTCTGATTCTGGTCTATTGATTGCCCATCTCTTCACATGCCAGTAACAAATGTGCTAATGATGAAGAACGTACATGAAGAGCATGTATTCTGGAGCTAATATTTGAGTTCAAATCTGACCTCTCCCACTCACTGGCAGTATGAATTTGAGCAAGTTAACCTCAATGGGTTGTTATAAGAATTAAATTATTATATCTAAAGTGCTTGGAACAATGCCTTAGCACACAGAATTTTGTTCTAGCAATGATTTATTTATTTATTGTTTTATTTATTTATTTTTTATTATTAAATCATAGCTGTGTACATTAATGCGATCATGGGGCACCATATACTGGTTTTATAGACACATTTTCATCACACTGGTTAATATAGCCTTCCTGGCATTTTCTTAGTTACTGTGTTAAGACATTTATATTCTACATTTACTAAGTTTCACATATACCCTTGTAAGATGCGCCACAGGTGTAATCCTGCCAATCACCTTCCCTCCACTCACCTCCCCTCCCTTTCCCACTTCCCCCTATTCTTAGGTTATAACTGGGTTATAGCGTTCATGTGAAAGCCATAAATTAGTTTCATAGTAGGGCTGAGTACATTGGATACTTTTTCTTCCATTCTTGAGATACTTTACTAAGAAGAATATGTTCCAGCTCCATCCATGTAAACATGAAAGAGGTAAAGTCTCAATCTTTCTTAAAGGCTGCATAATATTCCATGGTGTACATATACCACAATTTATTAATCCATTTGTAGAACAATGGGCACTTGGGCTTTTTCCATGACTTAGCATGTTCTAGCAACTATTGATATCGTAGCCTTATAATAAATTCTAAGATGTGGTAGGGCTAGTATCCC
>CAUYPK010043372.1:0-11277 GCA_963574355.1 Loris lydekkerianus | reverse complement strand
CCACATAGTATTTACAGACATGGGAGCACACCACACCCACAGGATGGATGGCAGTCTTGTCTCTTATGGTAGCAATGCACACCCAAGGACCCAGCATCTTATGGGAGCACACCACACCCACAGGATGGATGGCAGTCTTGTCTCTTATGGTAGCAATGCACACCCAAGGACCCAGCATCTTATGGGAGCACAGCACACCCACAGGATGCCAGCCCTGCCTCTTATTTTCACTGCTTCATCATGATCACATTTTCAACTCTAACACCTAGGGAGGACAAGTTCTGGGAGACAAATGCTGGATATCACTTGAGCAGGTTATGTTTGTTTCTGGCAGAGCTTGAGAGTTTTGTCTTGGTCTATAGGGTGTGTGGAGTATGGAGAGTGTGGAGTCCACTGGCACTTTGAAACTATAATGAGCTTTCATTACAGAAAACAGTTCATAGCATTTTGAGGGGTAAAAGAGAGGCTGACACAGTTACAGAGAAGGTTTGACCTACATGCCCTCTTAGAATTTCAAGCCTTGGAAAATAGTGGCCCAGGGCTCCCAAACAGGGGAACATCCCTGGTAAGGGTTCTTCTTGAATTCTACCAATGCCATACTTTGCTCCCTGACCATCCTAGCTTTGGGAGGACTTCCTTCCTCCACCCTTCTGGGACCTGCGAATGTGTATTGTTAATGGTGCTCAGCTCCTAACAAATGTCTGATACCCTAGTCTGCGAGTCATGAGCCAGGACAGTGCTTTCCTCAGTAGATCCAAGACCATTGCCTTTCTTATAGATCTTTGAATTCATTCACTTGTATTCTCAGGGCAGAACCTTGCTTAGTAGCCCTGTGGTGCCAGTTGAATAGAACAGTCATGGATGTTTACCTTTGAAGGGGGGGGTGTGTACATTTTGGGATTTGAGTGGGTCTAACTGTGGATAGGCAGATTTCAGAGGAGAAATTGAATCAGATTATCTAAGTTTTCTTTCAACTCACATGATTTTAAAATTCTAATCAAATGTATTTCTCAAGGTTCAAGAAAAGGAGGGTTCAAACCCACTCCTATTGTGTGAGAAGGAAGAATTGCCTGAGAGCCAAGTGCCAGGAATCCTGCTGGCTCATTGGGTTGGGTTTTGATTGATGAGATCAGTCATTCTGTGACTCTTGTTCCTAGTATTGATATTATCTCATATTTGTTGAGTGCTTTATGATTTTCTCTCATATTTTGTTCTTGCATCAATCCTATGAGGTAGGTAGGGCAACTGTTAACTCCGTTTGTAGAAAAAGAACTAATTAAGTTTGGTATTTGCAGAGAGAAGCTTCAGTGGCATGTTTTCTTTGCTTGGGGGCTTGGTCAGTAGGGGGTGATCTCATTACAAGAGGAGAAAAATAGACTCTCTTCAGCCAAAGCTTGACTTGACGCTGATGGACACTTCCCTTCTGGAAAATCTCTCTTCTCCTGGCTTCTGCAATGTAACTTACTTCTTGGTTCTGCTCTTTATCACCAATATTGCAGACTTAAAATGTCTTCTCCTTCCCCAAGTGCCCCACAGACATCTGTGTTCTTTGGGTCCCACTAGAGATGTTGAGTAGACAGCTGGACACACTGGAAGAAAGGGGGGCTAGAGTTGTGAATTCGGGAGCCATCCTCATGTGGATGGGATTTGCAATCAGAGGACCAGATATGCTAAACTGGGGATGGAAGGCAGAAGGACTGCGGGAGAGAGCAGGAGGGCCAGGGGCTGGGTCTGGAGCACTCTTAGCACTTAGAGTTCGGCAACGGGGGAGGCAGCGACAAGAGAGACCGAGAGGGAGAGGCGGATGATGTGGAGGAGAAACGCTGGACAGTGTGTCCTGGAAGCCCGTGGTCATGGAGGACGGGGAAGGATGCCTCCAGAGGGGGAAGCAGTCAGCTGTCATTGTGAAGGAGAGGAAGTGGAGATGAGGACTGGGCAGCATGGAACCTCCCTGACATCCACGAGATCTCATTCAGTGCAGTGAGCTCCTGTGTCCCATGGCTACAGAAGCCACAGATGCTTTCAGTCTTGTATCTTTGGTTCTACTTTTTCTCCGGGCCTATGTGTATTGTTTTTAGTTATAATACAGCTGAGTGGCAACAAAGTGTAGTAGAAAGAGCAAAGTCAGATAGACTTGACTTTGATTGTTGTCGCTTATTAGCTGTGTGTCCTTGAACAAATCACTTAACTTTCTGAGACTCAGTTTCCTTATTTATAAAAATGGGGATACTGAGCTTAGAATCCAACACTTAGCAGGCTGGCATGAATATTCCACTAATGGTAATGAAATGGCTGGCACGAATATTCCACTGAGGCTCACTGCCTTTCTTCTCATTTACTTTCTTCTATATGTTTCCTTTATCACAAATGTACCTACTGTTGTGTATCTTCCTCTTTTTATTGATAGATTATCTGCCTATGCCCATTCGTAACAATTAGGTGAGTATCCAAAATGTTGAAAAAATGCTCCCTGAGCACCCTCATAGGCACCAGGTCCGTGTGGTGGGCAGCCTCTGGTGGCGCCTGTCCCAGTTGCTCTGTTTCAAACCTACCTCTTCACAGTGTTTACTTGGCTTCTCATCTGAGAGTATTCTTCTGGGAGCTTGCTGAGTAATAGGAGTGGTGATTTGGGGGACAGTAATGCCTGAGTATTTAACATAGTTAGACAATGACTTTCACATTTTGAGAAAAGGAATGAATTTTCAGGGAGTTTTTTTTTTTTGGCTGGCATGCCAAGCAGTTTATAGTAGGCTGAGTTTAAGCTGGACCAGAAAACAATGGTAATTCTTTAAGAAACTATTTCTTGGTTACAAGTTGAATTTGAAGAATGTGCAAAACATCCCACAGAAACCTGGAAAGTAGTGGTTTCTAGTGGGATCTCTGATGCCTGCACCAGCAGGTGTGAGTCTTCTCCAACTGCATGCATCTGCTCTTCAGGGCCCTTTCTTCTTCTTCTTGTTACAAATATATACATACACATATGGAATCCCTCCACTTCCATTTTCCTGAACTGGTTCAGAAAGCTGGTAGTTTATGTAGGGGAAAAAAAATCTAATTTTCCCCTCTAAAACAGTAGCTTTTGCTTACACTGGTTTCTGAATAAAATGGCCAAGAACTTTAAAACCTCAAATCCTAATGATCAAATTCTGCCAGCTCTGCTGTTTAAGTTTATTTCAGTTTCTGGCTGCGTTGTTTTCTGGACAGTTGTACTTACTCAAGTCAATGGCATACTGACAAATAAGCATTGACATTGTCAAAATTAAATTCTCAGAGCGAATCCCTTAAAAACAGCAACCAGAAAGAAAATTAAAGCTAAAACAAAGCGGCACTCCTTTAGAGATGAAGGAGTGAAGTGACTTGAATTCACAGATCCAGAAGTGACAGTGTTAGCTGGCAATAGATTAGGCTGCTGTTCATACAATATCTGACTAACCATGGTTAAACAAGTAAGGAAATTGTCTCATTTACTAATAAAGGTGGGAGTGGAGCGAGCAGGTCTCGCACAGTGCTTCTTCGGGGCTGTCATGGACCCAGGATTGTTCTGTTTTTCTCCTCTGGCCATGCCGTCATTCTCAGGCTTGTCACTTCATGTTCCAAGATGGCTGCTGCATCCCTGGGTATCATGTTGAAATCCCAAGGGGAAAAAATGGAGGAAGACACAAAAGGCTGCAAGCACATGGCAGCTGAGCCTGATCCCTTTGACATGCTCTTTTTGGAAATGGCAGCAGTAACTTCCTCATACATGCCATTGGCTAGATCATATGGCCGCCCTAGCTGCAACGGAAGCTGAAAGGTCACGACTGAGTGTTTAGTATTCCAGCCTCTATGGTAGGAGGTGGCAAGGGAGAAGGAAGACCTTGGGAACGGCTTTGAGTAGACAATCCAGTGTGTCAAACATGGTGGCTTCTGAATTTGATTCAAGTGGCTAAACTGTTACAAATAAGTTGGGAACCTAATGGGACTAATAAAAAATCCAGACTAAAAACTCCTAGAAGACATCTCAAGGGAGAAGGCAGATTTACTTTAAGAATACTCTCTGGGCAGACTACAGCCAGTCCCTGTTGGCTTGAGAATTTGATTTTGGTGTTGCCACTTGCTGTTTATTTTGTAACAGAATTCCTCCATGTTTTGTTCTATTGTTCCATTTTTGTGTTTTTCTTCATTGTGGATCTTTTTCAAGTTGAAAGTGGGTGGGGAAGGAGGGAGTGAGTAGGAAGGTAACAGAAGGGAATAATGTGTGATGAACTATGTTAAGGAATATTCTTTCTCTTCACTCCAGATTTCCCCCAAATACAGATAAACAAACAACACGCTGGGCAAACTTTGTCCTAAGGAGCCATTCACAGGCAACAGTTAAAGTCTGAATGCAAGGCTTTGTTTGCCAGCATCCTGGGATTGTACAGGTGGACTCAGGCTGAGGCAGGGGCCGAGTCCTGAGAAAAAAGGATGGAGAGAGAGACAGAGAGAATAAGAGAGAGAAAAAATAAGAGAGAGAGAGAGAGAGATAGATAGATAGATATGGCTGCTCAGGCCCAGTGGAAGCTCTTTCCTTAGGCGGTATCTGAATGCTGCGACAGTGCCTGGCAGCATCCCTCATGACTAGCTTATGTGCAGCACCCAGGCAGAGTCAGGTGACACAGGGATTTGGATGTAGTTTACTGAACCCCAAGCTTGAGGATCACCTCAACATATGGCCACTTGAAACTGGTCCAAGGTGGAAAATACTTGCCTAGAAATGGGTGAAGGTGGTGGAGGCAATGGCAGTGTCTAGAGGGGATAGAAATGGACTCCTGCAAACTCCATTTAAAGGTGGACATGTGAGATTTGGGTAGCTTCACCACTGGGCTTCTTTGAGTTACTGAAGAAAAAGTGTGATTCACAACTGTGTTCGGTGACCATTGAGCACCCTTGGAAGCACACTGGCATGTGCAAGTGCAATTTGGCTTTTCAGTCTGAATAAAATGATGTTTATTGTTATCAAACTGCTGGAAAATTCCAGAGGGGCTGGGGATAACTGCAGGGAGTTCAGGTTCAGTAGAGGTGGCTAGAGCAGTGAGCCCGTGTGAGGGCTGGACCTGCAACTGCCTGGGCTCTTCTCTCACACCTGTTGCCTCCAGGCACACACCGCGGGACACCGTGGGGCCCGTACAGGAGAAAAGACTGGGGTGTGAGGACCATGGACTAGAGACAGAGTCTGCAGAGCCTGGTCTGGTTTCATGGCCATCCTTGATCTCCCCAGGGGACCTAGACATCTGTCACCTTGATTTTTCTCTCTGACCTAGAGAGAGCCCTGTGTGGCCACTGGGTGCTGGGGTCAGAGGTTCTTCTGGCTCCCTGGAGTGTTTCATAAGTTCATACTCTGAAGATGTAAAGTTTGATTGTATTTTTCATACAGTTATCTCTGAAGAACAGATGCAGCTTGTGGGAAACACTTTTACCAAGTTCCGTGCACATGGAGAAATGGCAGAAGGGGAGCCCCGATATTATTATAATACCCAGACTCTGTCTGCACAACACCAGCCTCCCAGGGGGAAGATCCAGTTTACCATCTGTGAATTTTCCTAGTAGCAGTTTTATATCACACAACTACAAAGCAAAAAAAAAATCTGCAACTTTCAGGTTTTTTTTTTTTTGGGGGGGGGGAATCATAATCATTTAGCAAATATAATTCCTTAACATTCATTTGAAAAAATATTTAAAATTTGGTCAGTCATTTCAGTGTGAGCCCTGTTGCTGACTGCCTGATGTTTCTGAATTTCTGAATGCCCTTGTGCTGTCTGGCATCCTATGGAGAAGAGCTAGACTCATCTGCCTTTCCCTGGGAATCGCAGTCTTTAAGTTGTGGGTCGCTACCCCAGAGCTGTCCTGCAAGTTGAGTGCATCCTGACATTTTTTGGCTCATCTGTTAGATTTTTGGTTAAAGACTCATGGTTACACTGGGATTTGTGTTTTCTTCATTTCAGAGTCTGGGAAGTATTTGGCAGTTTCCAGTGGAAAGTAAAACTTGAATTTCAAACAAAGATGAAATAAGGAGACTTACATAAACACGAAGGGCTTGTTGCGTTCAAGAGCAATCTTTGGTATACTTGAGCAATAATGTTAGCATTTTTAGGGTTTTAAGGTACAAGTTTCTATCAAGAGCCCTTAGCATTCTCTGGGGGTTTCTTCGTCCCCCAGGTTGCCCTTGCCTTCGTCTCAGCATTTGCTGCTGGACTGGGTGGGGAGTGCCAGCCGTGACCAGCGGTATTTGCCTTCGTTTTGTTGGGTGTGTTGGTGCTGGCAGACTTTGTGACCCAACGCACTGGCTGTGGAGGTAGCTTCAAAAAAGTGGGTCTTGGCTTGGTGCCTGTAACTCAGCAGCTAGGGCACTGGCCACATACACCGGGGCTGGTGGGTTCGAACCTAGCCAGGGCCTGCCGAACAACAATGACAACTACAACAAAAAAAGTAGCCAGGCACTGTAGTGGGCACCTGTTGTCCCAGCAACTTGGGAAGCTGAGGCAAGAGAATCGCTTAAGCCCCAGAGTTAGAGGTTGCTGTGAGCTGTGGTACCACAGCACTGTACTGAGGGTGACATAGTGAGATTCTGCCTCAAAAAAAAAAAAAGTGGGTCTTTCTTTTATAGAAGATCTTGATTAATAATGTCCTGGCCTATAAGGGTCTGACTGCAATGGTCTTGAGCTCATTTAAATCCCAAGATTCATTCATTTGTCCTCACAGCCACACTGTGGGGAGGGCAAGGGTTGAGCTTGTTTTAGGGAGTCTAGAACCAGAGCTCCAGATGTCATTTGAACTTTCTTTTCACCTCTCATCCCATCCTCATGTGGCAGCAAGAGTTGGTCACCAGCAATTGCAGGGTCCTCCCTTCATAGACTCACCCAGAAAGCACAGACAGTATCTCCAGCCTGGCTGCAGTTAGGACAAAGGCAAGGAAGTGTCCTGGGCAGTTTGGGGTCACATGGTCACCGGTCGGTTACCAAGCATTGGGGGAGCTGTACCCGATGGGCAGAAATAATATTTGTCCTTCGTACAACACAGTTTGGAGTCACTTCCTCATAGAGAGTGTAGGGTCTGGAGACTCAAAGAATTTAGACAGATGGGAACGTTTGGATTCAATTATTCTTACTTTAGAGAATCCTGAAGAAATGGCACCAGTTTCAGTGGATGACAGCAGAGGCTCTGGTTGCTGGGGGAGCTCTGACTCCATCTGGGCATTTGAATGAATCTCCTCTGGCTGAGACTAAACAGTATAAGAAGTAAAAGATGAAAGCTATTTGAACTTTAATGTCTTTTGATTTTAAGCTATAAGACAAGGCTGTACTTTTGAACTTTAAATTTCCCCAGGGAATTTTGTGCTGGGAGGGATTTCTGTTAAAATCAGGGTATTTTTATATTGTACGTTTTATGTTATCAGGATATTTTTATGGTATCGCATCTCATTGCTTAGACGCTGCCAAGCTCTTTTGGACCCCATAAATTGGGCAAAATTTGGTATTGGAATAGGGAAGGCCAGGAGTGGGTTTTCAGCCTGGAGGTCAACTTGGCTTTGGAGTTGGCTTGAGCATCAGCCTTACTCATGTCAGAGCCTCCTGGGGCCCTGTGGGGGGTGGTATCCTCCCCGGAACTCCAGGAAAATGCACCCTAGGACTTCAGGAGGGTCTCCTGAAGATGGGGCAAGTTCAGCCTAATCCTCTTTCTGAGGAGCCGCCATGTCTTGGCTACTGGTGGATCATCACAGGGTGATGGGACAGGGATATCATAGCAGGGTCAGGGACAGCCAGCTGGGGATGTTGAGGGGTTTTAAGGGGCTTCCATTTTCCTCTCCTTGTGTTTTCCCAAGGAGCCATTGCTAGAGTGTCACTTCCAGCCTCTCGCCCATCCCGTACTATGCTCTATGGGGCAGCCACATCTGACGGGCCAGTGGAAAGAGCCTGGCCCCTGCTGGCCTACTGTCCCTACCAGGTGGCGTTACTGGATTAGAGGCCACAGGCGGATGTGTCTCTTTTGGGGCCTGCCTTTCCTGTACTCGGCTCCACTCAACTGTCTCTGAGGGTGCTGGTTGTGGCAGGGCCCAGGCCTATTCTTGTCTGTCCCCACCTTGAAAGCAGCCATGCTTAGCGGTCTGTCTGCAGGCTGAGCCATCCCTCCCTTCTGGGCCTTCTGATGGTTCAGGGCTGGAGAAGGGAGATGGGGAAATAGGCAGCACGATGGTGGTCACGTTTAGAGCCACATTCTCCAATTCATTTCTACCATCAGCAGTAAATCTGGTATTTTGATTTGTGACACCTTTATGTCTTTCCTCAGTTTGATTTAAACTCAAATGTATGCATCGAGCACCTGTGCTTCACATTCAGGAAAGGCTGCTTCATACGTGTAGCTTGTTGAAATAAAATTAGAGGTGATTTGTTATTTATGATGCGGTAGAAACATTTAGGCCCTTTTTTTATGGCTCGCCCAAACGTGTCCCATTTGTTATTTAAGACATAACAGATGGGTTCTAAGAATCTAGGAATTGTGCATAACTCTCTGCCCAGGAGCTGCGAGATGCAAACAGTAACTCAAATCTACGTGCAGGCTGGATTTTCCAATGAAATCAAACTAGTCTGTAGTTAACTTCAACAATTTCTTTTCCCCAGTGGATATTTGGTAGAAAAATCAAAGAAGAAATAGCATTTGTTTTTCTTGTATCTATTCTATCAGTGATGGCTTTAGAAGATACTTGGTTCTACCCATCCACCATGTTATCGATAGATTTTCTCCACCTGCTGTGGGTTGTAGCGTCTGATCTACAATGATTATCTGAGTGGTAGCAGCACTTCTGTGCAGTCACAGTGATGAAAACATTTAAGCATGTTAGTGGGTGCTGTTTTGTCTGTGGGTGGTAGATTGTCTGTAAATCCCACTGAAAGTGTTCATTTGTTCATCTAGTATTTATTGAATGCTGACTCTGGGCCGGCACTTTCAGTGGTATAGCATATTTGGCCACAATCAGTAGCTTCAAAGTTGTAAAGGAGCAAATTCAGGGGAGGCGTGCCTAGCAGAAGACAGTTCTTTCTTTGTTCCTCCGTGGGTTAGTAATGTGCTTGAGACTTTTCACTCTCTCACATCTAACATCCATCTTCATTTCTTCTTCTCCCAACCTGGAGAACTTGATGAAGTAACAATGGGAAAAAAAATGAAGAAAACAAAGAAACAAACAAATGAAAGCAAAAATTTTTTTTTTAAAGCAAGATTTTGAATCCAGAATGCTTCAGTTACTATTCAGAATGTCAGTTTTCTCAGTGTGGTTTCTCTATGAATTATGTCATTATGGTGTTGTTTTTACCATTGATTCCTTTTATTAACTGATTCTGAATTTTTCCTGTCTTTATTTTGAAAAACAGTCCTTGTCAGGATTTCCTTTGGAGGAAACATTTATTTTGTCCATGTGGATATGTCTGTACACTTGAGGATAATTCTGAGCATCTGATTTGGGTGCTTGGATGGGTGGTGATGTCTGAACCAAAATTTTCAGCAGTTAGATAATGAGTGTCATTTTGAAAATATTCAGTTTGAGGGTTATATGAGACAATATGGGCAATAAAGAATATTGGTCTGGAATGGTTAGGCCAGAGATAGACGTGCAGAAGTCATCAGGTTTGCTAGTAGTTAAAGCCCCTTTCCCTTTCTGAAGCTTGTCTTGGATGTCTTCTTTATTTCTTGGAGCCCAGGACAACTTTCTTAGAACCTTGGGTCTCAAGAAGGGAGGGAGGGAAGCAGGTCTGGATGTGCGGCGTGATTCCCTGGGCAGGTCTCTACCTAATGCTCTCAGGGGCTGAGATGGCTCTAGTTCTTCTCCAGACTTTAGCTTTGCTCATGGATCCAGATTCACAGAGGAGTCTCACAATTGAAATTGGACACTGGGAGATGGTCTAGATCAGCATTAAAGGATTTTTTCTGGGGTTAAGGGAGAGGTTGCTGACCGGCCACCAGTGGGCTGACTCTAGCCAGCTGATATGTGTGTGTTGTGTGTGACACACATAGTATTTCTTAGAAGTGGAATTAATTACCAATTAATTTAAAATTAGGAGATTTCATGCAAAAATCAAGAGTTCTTGCTTCTTAGAAAACAAAACAAACAAAACAAACAAACAAACAAAAAAACCCCTGAACATTTGACAGTGTGGGGCCTGAATTTCTTTTGGTCAGCAGGTGCCTGAAACTAAATCGCACCTGTAGATGGCGTACATACTCCCCATAAGCTGTCCTCATCTGCTTCGTCCTCCTGGGCCTTGTGGGCATTTGAGCTGGAGACCCCTGGGCTGATCTCATTGGTCTTACCTATTTTTCTTCAACCCATCAGCCCTTTTAGTGAACACCAAGTGCGTGGTCAGCACTGGGTGGGAAGGAGAGGAAAGGGCTGGTGAGCTGGGGTGCCCTGTCCACTGTGATGAATGGGCCCTGCAGAGGCTGGCCAGGCTGGCCTTGGCCCTTCATTCTGGACTCAAGATATTCATTACCCCTGAAGAATTCTTGAGGCCTGTGGTTGGAAGCTGCAGACCTTGGAAGGGCAGACACTGCAGAGCTGCTGGAACGTTGGAATCCATCCTTGAGCAGTTGTGGATCCAGAGTTTGGTGCTTGAACCCAACTGTTCTTCTTGAGCCCTCTTGGGTGAGACCTGCATGGAGTTTGGAGCCAGGTCAGGGTGGGGAATCTGGGTGCTGGCTGCACCCTTCTTTTCTATTTCTAAGGTAGCTGTGGCACAGAAATGCCTAGCCTGGCAGTTGCTGGGTATCTGAACAATCACCAGAATAATATTTTGCTACTCAGCCCCTGCTGTTATGAGCTGTGGAAGTGACATAGCTGTGGTTTGCAATTGTTTGAGTCACAGCAGGCCCTGGCTGGCTCCCTCCTCCTGGCTGGAGCACCTTGCCATCTTTCTGTCTCCATCCACAGTCAGCCTTGATGGGAGAGATGGGAAGGACATAGACAGGAAATTCTTTTTATTTCACCCAAATCCCCTAGGCTGAAGCTTAAGCTCATTTCCTCATTTTTCATCCCATGGAGATGGAAAAACTGCTTGTTGTGCTTACCTGCATGCCTGTGATGTGACCTCCCAGTGTTCCCTCTGCTGGGCTGCAGGAGTCCTGTTGTGTTGACAAAAGGTTTTTTTTTTTTTTTTTTTTTTTTTTTTATTCCTTTAGATACCCATTAAATGGCTATATAACTAAATGGTTTAACCAGGGTCACCATAATTAAATAATAAAAATTAGAATTTCTAAAAAATCTGATTCGGT
>CAUYPK010043371.1:0-35896 GCA_963574355.1 Loris lydekkerianus | reverse complement strand
TTTATGGAGGTCTTGGCGGCACCAAGCCCAGGAGTTTGAGGTTGCTATGAGCTGTGACGTCAGGGCAATCTACCCAAGGCAACAGCCCAAGGCTCCAGTGTGCCAAAACCGTCTCACTCCACCCCTAAGGATTAGGGCTGTGAGGCAGTTTAGTCCCTGCCTTTAAGCTGCTCAGTCACTAGGTTACTTTGTCCCACCCATTTCTTGCTCTGGGACCCTGAGGGCGGAGCTTGCCAGAGCAATTTTTTCACCCAATGGCTTTCACTGATCCCAGCTCTATGGTTCATTTTGGGGCCCCAGACAGTGCCCAAAGTTCTCCAAACTTTTGCTCAAGCTCTCCCCAAGGCAGCTTAACTGAGCGCCAAGTCCAAGAACACCAAAATAGTTCACAGGTAATGCCTTTCCAGTTTGCATTCTCAGTGCTGCTTGTACTCACGGTTGCCAGCGTGATTAGGTCAATCAAGCACATGCAGCCACTTGCCAGTTTTCCACTGTTTTTGTCCTCCTCCTGGGGTCCAGAAGTTCCTTGCTGGCTCCCTGTATCCTCAAAGGGATGATCATAGGCAGATCCCACCGGCCAGAGATGTCTGGAGTCTTGTCTCCCCAGACTCTCTGTGCCCAGTTGCAGGGAAGCTGTTACTCAGCCACCATCTTTAATCCAATCCCTCACTGCTTTTTGTTTGAAAATACTGCCAGAGAAAATAATCTGTGTCAAGCCTAAAACAATGCAAATGTCTTTCGTTATCTGTTTAAGTTCTTTCCTATACAAATGGTCCTCTCAGCATCATTGCTTACAGGAATCAACCAATTCTGGGCCAGTTTGGTCAGATCACAGTATGATGAAAATGTAGACCTCTGTGCTGTAGATCTTCCCCTAGATCTACAATGCTGTATTCTTGTCATTCTGTCCTCTGCTCAGATGCCCCTGGCTGGATGTGCAGAAAGGAGTAGTAGCATCAGGGATTTACTCATTTCATGTTTGGTGAATGGGATGGATAGCAAGCAGTACCACCAACCAAGGCAGGGAATTTAGGAGAAACTCTGGGGAGAGGGGTGTATGGAGGAGAAGGGATGGGAGAGGAGTGTATGGAGGAGAAGGGATGGGAGGGGAGGAAATGATTAACTCAGTTCAGTTACAGACATGCAGGGTCTATAGAATAGCGAGGCAGAACTGTCCAAGATAAAATTGAATAAACAGTTCTGGAACAGACAAGAAATGTTGCAGAGTGAGTAGCACGGCAGTTCTCAACCTGTGGGTCACAACCCCCTTGGGGGTCGAATGATCCTTTCCCAGAGGTTGCCTAAGACCATCCTGTATATCAGATATTTACATTATGATTCATAACAGTAGCAAAATTACAGTCATGAAGTAGCATTTAAAATAATTATATGGTTGGGGGTCACCACAACATGAGGAACTAGAGTAAAGGGTTGCAGCATTAGGAAGGTTGAGAACCACTATAGAGAGAAAAGAACATCAGCATACAGATAAGGGTAAAAAAAACACACCATAAAGGTATGAGATCACTCCAAGAGGAGGGCAGAGAGTAAGAAGGAGAGTGAATCCTAAGGCATGCCAATGTTTAAGGAACAAAGGAAGTGAATTCAGTGACAGAAACTAAAAAGAATAGCCAGATTAGAAGGAGAACAAGAAGAAAAGTGTCAAAGGAAGATTCATAATGTCAAACATGATAGAAGAGTCATGGGCTGATAAACACCCATGGAATTATGTCTTTCACTAATGTAGCTTCAGTAGTGGTGACAAGAATAGGAACCAGTGGGTTGAGTGAAAAGGGAGAAGGGGGAAGATGTGGAGATAACATGTACACATTTTTCCTCCTAAACAGGGAGAAAGAAAATAGACCAATAGCTAGAGAAAAGATGAAGAATCTAGGGAGAGATTTTTTTTTTTTTTTTAATGGAAGAGTATGAGAAGCCAATTATTCCTGAGGACTGGTCTGTAAGAGCTATTACTGTACGCTGGGCTCAGTGGTTCACATCTGTAATCCTAGGACTCTGGGAGGTCAAGGCGGGAAGATTCATTAAGCTCAGGAGTTCAAAACCAGCCCAAGCAAAGTGAGTATTTTTTCTACTAAAAATAGAAAAATTAGCCATGCATGGTATCATCTGTACTCCCAGCTACTTGGGTGGGCAAGGCAGGAGGGTTGCTTGAGCCTAGGAGTTTGAGGTTGCTGTAGCTAGGCTGAGGCCACAGCACTCTAGCCTGGGCAACAGAGCAAGACTCTGTCTCAAAAAAAAAACAAAAAAAAAAAACTATTACTATAGTGGTCTTCGTCAAGAAGAGATGACATTACTGCAGATAACAACCTCTCTGTCCTTAAGACTGAGGAGAAACCAGTCTCAATATAAAGTCTCAGGATACAAAATTAACACTCATAAATCTATGGCCTTTATATACACCAACAATAGTCAAGGGGGAAAAACAATCAAAGATTCTATTGCCTTTACAATAGTGCCAAAGAAGATGAAATATTTGGGAGTGTATCTAACTAAGGACATGAAAGATCTCTATAAAGAGAACTATGAAACTCTGAGAAAAGAAATAGCTGAAGATGTTAACAAATGGAAAAATATATCATGCTCATGGCTGGGAAGAACATTGTTAAAATGTCTATACTACCTAAAGCAATTTACAGATTTAATGTGATCCCTATTAAAGCAACTCTTTCATATTTTAAAGACCTGGAAAAATTAGTACTTCATTTTGTATGGAAACATAAAAAACCTTGAATAGCCAAGACATTACTCAGAAATAAAAACAAATCGGGAGAAATCATGCTTCTAGACTTTAGACTATATTACAAATCGATAGTAATCAAAACAGCATGGTACTGGCATAAAAATAGAGAGACAGATGTATGGAACAGAATTGAAGACCAAGAGGTGAACCCATATACTTATCATCATTTGATTTTTGATAAGCCTATTAAAAATATAAATTGGGAGAAAGATTCCCTATTCAATAAATGGTGCTGGATGAATTGGCTGGCAACTTGTAGAAGACTAAAACTGGACCCACAACTTTCTCCTCTAACAAAAATTGACTCTCACTGAAGGTTAAAGGACTTAAACTTAAGACATAAAACTATAAATATTCTTAGAGAGAGTGCAGGGGAAATACTTGAAAAAATTGGCCTGGGAGAATACTTCATAAGGAAGACACACCAGGCAATTGAAGCAACATCAGAAATACATTACTGGGATCTGATCAAATTAAAAAGCTTCTGCACTGCCTAGAACACACTAAATAAAGCAAGTAGACAGCCCTCAGAATGGGAGAGAATTTTTGCAAGTTATACTACTGATAAAGGTCTAATAACCAGAATCCACAGAGAACGCAAACTTATTCCTAAGCAAAAAAGAAGTGATCCCATGTCATTGTGGACAAGAGACATGAACAGAAGCTTCTCTGAAGAAGACAGGCGCATGGCCTACAGACACATGAAAAAATGCTCATCATCTTTAATCATCAGAGAAATGCAAACTAAAACTACTCTGAGATGCCATCTAACTCCAGTAGCCCACATCACAAAATCCCAAAACAACAGATGTTGGTGTGGATGTGGATAAAAGGGAACACTTCTGCACTGCTGGTGGGAATGCAAGCTAGTACATTCCTTTTGGAAGGAAGTTTGGAGAACTCTCAGGGATCTAAATGTAGACCTGCCGTTTGATCCTGCAATTCCTCTTCTGGGTGTATATCCAAAGGACCAAAAATCATTTGGCAATAAAGATATTTGCACCATATTGTTCATTGCAACTCAATTCATAATTGCCAAGTCATGGAAGAAGCCCAAGTGCCCATCAACCCATGAATGGATTAATAAATTGTAGTATATGTATACCATGGAATATTATGCAGCAGTAAAAAAAATGGAGACTTTACCTGTTTTATGTTTATATGGATGGAGATGAAAAATATTCTTCTTAGTAAAGTATCTCAGGAATGGGAAAAATGTATCCAATGTACTCAGTACTACTGTGAAACCAATTTATAATCCTTTACACTTGCATATGAAAAATGAAACACAACTTTAGGCTATGATGAAGGAGGGAAGGGGAAGGTGAGGGACAGGGAGGGGGTGGGACGGATAGTAAGGGATAGTAGGGGGACCACAACTATGGAGCATATTGCAAGTACAAGTTGGTTCTATCATGTGTAGAACACAAATGTCCTAATGCTATAATTGGGTAAATGAAATGAAAGCTATGCTGATTAGTATAATGTAAGCACTCCAATTTGTACAAATAATCAACACACTGAAATGGGCATAAATGTATTTATGATTATGTATAAAAGACTTAAAAAAAAAAAAAAAAAAAAAGACAGTAGCACAGGAGAGCACAAAAGGGCACTCCTGGGGTGGTGCCTGGGTCTCAATGGGTAGGGTGCTGGCTCCATATACCAAGGGTGGTAGGTTCAAACCTGGCCCCCCAAAATAGCCGGGTGCTGTGGTGGGTGCCGGTAGTCCCAGCTACTCGGGAGGCTGAGGCAAGAGAAGCCCAGGAGTTGGAGGTTGCTGTGAGCTGTATGACACCATGGCACTCTACCGAGGGCGATAAAGTGAAACTCTGCCTCTACAAAAAAAAAAAAAAAAGGCACTCCCTGGCTGGGGATGGAAGACAACTCCACTTACTGCCAATGCTTCTCCAACTTACTAAAAGCCCTTGAGAAAGCTATTTAATCTTCCTGGATCTTGCTTTTCCTCATCTGTGAAATGAAGGGCTTGACCTAGTAGGCAGAGATTGAACTGTCTGAAAAGAAGTACCAGAAATACTATGTTTTCTTTTTTCTTTTGAGAAAGAATATTGGAATTTGTCAAGGAGATTGTTGAAATTGTTATTTCATAGTCTGATCAATTGCTCTAGAGCTGATAGGCAAGCAGCTCATCAGATCTGCTTTCAACAAGGACAACGATAGAGTGACAGAAGCGTGCTGTGTAGAGAACACCTTTGTCATATGGCTGTTGCATAAACTTGAGCAATTCATCTTTCCTCTTTGAACTTCAGTTTCTTTGTTAGTAATCACAGTCTTGAAAAGACTGAGTGAAATAAATATATGCAAAAGCATTTGGTGAAGTATAAGTTGCCGCACAAATGCAAAGTGTTTTATTGTGTGCCTAAATAGCTATCACATTTATCAATGATCTGCTAATATTCAAGCCATTCATTTAGATTCTAAACAGACACCTAAATTCTTCTACACCTTCCTCACCCATATGCCAAATGCAACTACAGGGAGACCAGCGCCACAGCTTTTGATTAAGGAAGAAAATTTTCCTGCCTTTACTATGGAATATTTGTTTTCATCAACTTTGACACTTTAATCTTCTTTTATTATGTTAAGGATTTAAATATTTTATCAGTACCTGCTTTTGTCTGATGAATTTGTTTCCAAATGGTTAAGCACTTTAATCGACAATTCTTTTTAAACAGCTAATGCGTTGTAAACCCATTATTTCTTGGCTCTTTTGCTGAATAATTTGACAGCCATTAACATTTTTTGCTTTATTTTATGGAAAGGTTTTACCTGCATAGTTATCACTGCAATATAGAATAATCTAGCAGTCCAAGGAGATTCACAATAAAAGCACAATTTTAAATAACAGGCAAACCTACAAAGAAAATGAATTTGTATTTATAACTTTAGAGACCCATAACTACACATTAGGCTCAATGAACAAAGCTTCAGAGATCATGGTTAATCGACATAAGTAAGACACCAAGAGGCTGTTGCTGTCCTCACAAACTTCAGCAAGGAAACACAGTTAGCCTTGTGTCTAGAGAAGCCTATGGACCTTTTTCTTTCTCTTTCTCTTTCTCTTTCTTTCTCTTTCTCTTTCTCTTTCTCTTCCTCTTTCTCTTTCTTAAACAAGCAAAAACATCTGCCTTCAGCCCAATGATTCTACCCATGCTACTACTCTTGGGAGTCCCTGCTCTGACAGGAAAACCATGTAACCACTCTAATTCCCTCTTCTTATTTCAAGAAGTTCTGGAATTTAGAGAGAGCCCTAAGTAGATATGAATGAAGCCCATTTAATAGCTGCCTTTTAGTTCTGGATTTGAGGAACCATATCATTCACGAGCATTGTCACATAAATGTGTCTATCCGTTGATTCAATTGTTTAGGTTACATTTGCCAGGTGTCTCTTAGAGTCAAAATTTACTATAGTTGTAGTCTGATCTTTACTTTTAGTGAATCCTTCCTTTTGGGATCTGGTACTTGTAATCCAGAGTGGTTAAAGACAGGTGTTTAAAAATGCTTTTATTCCAATAAAAAATTCTAGGTAGAAACTTGTGCATCTCATATTTACTCTTACCTAAAGTAGACCTGCTTTGGTTAACTGGTAACATAAGCACAGTCATCCCTCCTTCTCCTCAGGGATATATTCCAAGATTCCCAGTGCATACCTCAAACCACAGGTAGTACTGAACCTTATGTATACTCTGGGTTTTTTTCTATACATACCTATGATAAAGTTTGATTTATAAACTAGGCACAGTAAGGGATTAGTGATAATAACTAATAATAATATAGGACAAATGTAAAAATATGCCAGTAATACTACTCTTGCACTTTGGGGGCAATATTAAGTCAAATAAGTCTGACTTGAACACAAACTGTGAGAGTCAATTAAGTGACAAATGTGTGAGTCACGTCCCCATTGGGGAAGAGGCTAGATAGGCTGGATAAAGGACAGATTCACCTGCTGGGTGGGATGGAGCAGCAGGGCACCATGAAACTTCATCACACTATTCGGGACAACATACAAGTTAAAACATATGAATGATGTTTCCTTATTATATTTCCAAACCACTGTTCACTGTAACCAAAACTGTAGATAAGGGGATCCCACTGTAAACATATGCACAAGTTGTTATGCTATATGGTTGTGCTGGGAGCACATGTCATTGTAGGTTATTATTATTATTATTTTTTTTTTTTTGTGAGACAGAGTCTCACTATGTCTCCTCAGTAGAGTACTGTAGCATCACAGCTCACAGCAACACCTCCAACTCCTGGGCTGAGGCAATTCTCTTCCCTTAGCCTACCAAGTAGCTGGGACTACAGACGCCCGCCATAGCGCCCAGCTAACATTATAGGTTTTTAATTCATCTTTTTCTTCCTTTTTCCTTAGAATTCAAAATGCCTTTCATCTAAGCCACATTTCAGATGGCTTAAAGGGGAAGCTTTTAAGCCTTTTTTATCCAGTATAAAATAAATCACGTATCGCAAGTTTTGCACGGATACATATTATATGTTTATTCTTATATTTTCCGGTGTCCCCATAGACTGTAAGTCCCACAATGACAGAGAATTTCTTTATTTCATTTGTATATTCATTCCCTGGTGACTAATCATTTCTTAACACAAAATAAATAATAATATTTAATGAACAGATGAATGAATGAGTTTCAAACAAGGCAGGTTGAGACTCATTTACTGACAAAGTAATGGTCAATTAAATCTTCTCCTTTTCTTTTTCTTTCATTAAATAATTTGTAATGGAGTAAGTAACACAAAGATGAACAGCATTTTCACAAAGTTAATAATATACCCTCCCCATGTTGCATATATTATATTCCCCCCAAGAAATTCAAGAGTAATATATTTTTCTACCTCTTTCTCCATATTCATGAAAATATATATAAATACAGAGATCAATTTTCTTCCTTCCTTGTTTCATCCTTCTCTTTCTAACATTTATTCTGAAGTTACTTTTTTCCCCACTTTCTATCATCACATGGATTTCCCTTCAGTTCAATAAAAATAGATCTAACACTCATCTTCCTGAGGACTGAATAGAGAAAATTGTTAATTAATATTTACCATTCTTTTTTTAATGGCCATTCAGGTTGCATTTTAACTCTTGTTGCTACAAACAATGCAGATCCTCATAAATAATTATTTATAGAGGATTGGACTTGTGTCTATTGCATATAATACTAACACAGGATTTCTGGGTCAAAACTATGCACATTTAACATACATAACAGATAAATTCATTATCTGTTATATGAGTTGCAAATGTTTTTATGGGGTTTATGATTTTACTTCTGACCTTGTTCATGCTATTGGTAGAGACAACTCTCAATGAGTCTTCTCAACAGAGGCACTGACTGCCTTTGGTCTGTACTATCATTACGGGGAACATGGAAGACAGAGACAGTGCTTCTCTCTGGAGTATAAGTCAGTCATACTTCCTGTCCATTATAAAACATCCAGGTTCCCTAAGTTAAGGTACCTCTTCTGTAACCCACTGTGTTTGCAGGTATTATCTGATACCCTTTACTTCACTAGGTAGGAATTTAGCACAACAAAATGGTAATATGTAGGTACTTCTACTGCTGTAAGTAGCAAAGCCCTTTGTCTCTGAACCAAATGTCCTATCTTCTACCAGCATCTGTAGCAGTCTAACTCTTTAGCTTGCAAGTGATAAAATTTCAGACACTTTATGGACTTAGACAGCTACACATGCTTTGAAAAGTTAATACTCCAATCTGTATCTCTTTCAGTCTTCTAGGGTCATGTTCTTTTTGATGGTATTTTATATTACCAAATTACACAAATATTCTAGTAAATTTTCTTCTAATATTTTACTTTTTATACTTGAGTATTCAAAATATATTAGTTTTGTATATTGTGAAAGACAATGGCTTTAGCTTTTTCTTTTTCTCATGAAAGAGCTTATTTAATTTATTTGTTAAATGAATTATTCTTTATTCATTGAATTAAAAGTTAGCTCTTACTATATATTTCACTTCCCATATGTACTTGATTCAATTTTGAAATATTTTAGGTGGAATCAGTCCACTTATTTAGATCCTGGTGAAATATAGCAGTGTTTTTATTATAGCAACTTGCTATACATTTTAATTTTTGTCAAGGCATGAACAACATTGCTACCTTATTCAATATATTCTGGCTATTCTCAAACATTTGTCCTAATACATACATGAATTATTTACAAGAAACTTTACCTGTCTCAAAAGAAATCAATTAAAATAGGTGTGGAAGTGTATTTGATTACATATTTTTGGAGTGATTGTGATGTTAGAGTTTTTTATCTAGACACTTACCATTTGGGTCTTATTTAAATGTTTTATAATATTTCATAATTTCCTTACATAATCAAGTCTTATGGTTCATTTTTCTTCAGGTCAGGATACATATAGATACAAATACAAATTTTTCTTACCCCCCAAAATCTCTTCTAATAAGAAATTGCTAGTTTGCACAAAAGTTATTGTTTTTTGTGCAAACTAGCAATTTTATTTATTTTATTATTAATTATTATTTATTTTATTCATTCATTTTGCCAATTCCCTTATTCAGCCTAAGAGTTTTTAATACGTCATCTTGAGATTATATGTATAATTGTATTACTAGTAAACTTTTTTATTCTTTCCTAATATTTATACTGATTTTTCAAGGCTATTTAGAAAAGTATTTTTATATGATTATGTTAGCTAAAATCTTCAAACTATCATTGAATAATAATAAGTTATAAGCAGATATTTCTGTATAATTTATTTTTTGTTAAAAATGATTTTGTTTTTGTTTTTTAAACATATTAACTATATATTTATATAAATATTTTTATCATATCTAAGTGAATTCCTTATAACTTTATAAGTTTTTATGAGGAATGACTGATGAATTTTATCACAACCTATTTGGCATCTTATAATTAAATAATTACAAGTTAAAAAATTTTATATAGTACATTCTGATATGTGATTTACTTCTATTGAACTGGGCCTGAATGCCTGACTAATCAGACATTAATCACAGGTTATTATTACTTTAAAACATGACCATATTGGGTTAACTAACATTTTATTTAGAATTTCACATCAACATTCATAAGCAAAAATGATCTTTGGTTCTTTTAGAAGGTTTTGGCATTAAAGTTTTGCTCATTTCTTACCATGAATTAGGAATGTATTAATTTTTTCTAGTCCTTGGATTGCTTCAATAACACAAGAATTACCTGTTTAATACTTCATTAGAATTCAGCTATCAAATCACCTCATTTGAATGCATCAAAAATTTTAGATTTTAATTTGCTTTCTTTTATCTCCTATAGTTACTGGTTATTTGTTGTTTACATCTGATAGTTCAAGGCCTTTAGCACCTATGACATCAAATGACTAGTTCAGAACGTTTCCTCAAGACAATTGTAAAATAATGATTGGAAAGGCAAAGTCCCACAAGAAAATCGCCGTTAGAGAGTTATTTCATTAGCCCATACTGCAAAGGACCACCTTTCATAGATGGATGTGAGCACCACTGGCAACAACAAGAAAAACAACAGAAGAATCCAAACTGTTGAACACAAAAAAGTAACCTCTATGTGTTCTCTTCCCAAGTGACCCTTCCACTAAGAGAACAGAAGAATCAAAATTGTCCTGTCCCGTTCCTTTGTCCCTAAATCTGCTTTGTCCCACTTAGGCTCCATTTTAAAATTAGACGAGGAAATAAAATAGTCGTTTCCTTCGCAGAAGTGATGTTTTTAAGCATTTCACGTCAGTATTTAACTTCTAAATATATTTCTCTGAATTTTTTAATAAGCACCCCATCTCCGGCCTCTATTCCTCATACAAGTTAACTCTTTCTCTCTTCCTTCTGATAGTCTTTGATGTCTCTGTTTTCTAAATCAGGCAGCCGAAATGCATCCCCTAATAGTCATTTCCCACATCTCTGGGTTTATAATTTTATCTTTGCTCCTCTAGCTGAACTATTTTCCGAATTCTCCTCTCAGCCACACACCCACACCAGGCATGGGCTTCTTTCCATTATGTTCTTCCTGTTACTTTGAGTCACCAGAATCACCCCCCAAAGAGCACACGAACTCAGCAGTGGCCTCTTCCCAAAATGATTTAATTGCTTCTGATGCAATCTTTGAACCTCTTCCTATCCTCATCAACATAAAAATTAAATCTGTTGTTGTTTCAGAAAATGAGCTGCATTGAGCATGCTGTAACACCAGGAGACGAGATACAGAACTGTTAACTAGATGATAAAGACGTTACCACCAGGCTCAAAAATGCAATTAAGTCACATCAAAGATTCCTGTGTTCTCCTGCTTCTTAAAAAAAAGAACAGGCTCATGCTTCACAAGAAGTATTTCCTGCTCAGGCTACTAGGAGAGGCCATGGGTTAGCAGAATTGCATTCTAAATTAACATAAATTGCTACACCTATATTCCTTATGGTAGAGCAGGAGAAATTTTTCTAAATTGAGTTTCATTACAGTAGAGACTAAGAACACAATTTTCACATCCGATCTTTTAACCCTAAAAGAAGAGAATTAGGAGTCCTTGTAGAAATATTGTGTACTGTTTACTGGAAAATATTGTTTTCCAGAAAACAAACAAAAAGACCACATTGGAAATCTTCTGAAAAGAATAACTTACAAGAGGATAGCAAGGTATTTTTCTTAGGAAGTCTCTACTATTTAAGTGCATCTCACCTTTGTTCTGATTCCACTCTCCTTTTCCATTTGAATTATGCTTTTTGTGCTTGACATATGTGCTGGGGCGATGTGCTGGGGAGACGTACCGTGTACCAAATAGTCAGTGTTTATCCATCTGCCTCAGCCTCTAGTGCAGTTGAGGCCATGTGACCTGTTTTCATGAAAGGGCTGGGAGCTCAAGTGTCACTTCTGAACTAAGTCTATTAAAGGCTGGGATGTCTCCACTTCCTTTGCTGCTACCACCTAAGTGCCCTGGGTGAGAGCAGAGCTCCACAGGCTACATTTCCTGAGTCTCCTGCTGGAGGGAAGAAAGCCTCCGCCAACCCACAGCAGGCTGTGCGTGAGTGAGAAACAACCCTTGGTCGGCTAAGCCACTGAGACTTCATCAGTTGTATCAGTTAGCATTAATGACCCTAAATATTAATATTAATGCTACAATGTCTAGTCACAGAACAATCAGGGCAGAAAGGGACCAGAGAGAGTGTATCTTCTAGCGTGTTTCAGACTTTTGATTTGGTTTACAAAAGACTCTCCATACAAAATTTAAAAAAAACTTAGAAATAAAAGTGGAGTTGCTTTGTTATTCATGTTGGTGCATTTGCCTGGTCTCTCCTCTCCTTTATCTCCACCGTCATATATTAAATCATGTCAAGTGTCCACACATCCACGGACACACAGTGAGGCCACCACAGGACATAGCGTGAAAGATAATAATTTACTCCAACTCTCTCAAGTTGCAGAGGTTCATAGAGAACAAGACCAGGGCTATTTTATCTCCCTCTCTCTCTTTCTATTTCTGTGTGTGAATTTTCTCAGCCTACATCATGAGACATTGGTTTGAATTTATCAGATGGTGAAGTTTCAGAAAGGAAGTATTGTAACAATGGCTTATCAGTTGGCCCATAAGGCAAAGCCCAGCCACTGCCTACTTGCTGAAGCTCAAGGAATATTCACTGATTGGATATGGATCAAATGACACATCATATTTATAACTATCTGAGAAACTAATAAACTAAGTGAAAACACAAAGTGCTTAAGTCATATCGGAATTCCGT
This sequence comes from Loris lydekkerianus, assembly GCA_963574355.1. NCBI lineage: Eukaryota > Metazoa > Chordata > Mammalia > Primates > Lorisidae > Loris > Loris lydekkerianus. Next base: position 23,341 of record CAUYPK010043371.1, on the reverse strand, counting down.
TTCGCATTATTATTATTATTATTATTATTTGAGACGAGTCTCACTGTCACCCTTGGTAGAGGGCTGTGATATCACAGCTCACAGCAACCTCAAACTCTTGGGCTCCAGTGATTCTCTTGCCTCAGCCTCCCAAGTAGCTGGGAGTACAGGCACCTGCCACAACGCCCATCTCTTTTTTGTTGCAGTTGTCATTGTTGTTTAGCTAGCCCAGGCCAAATTCGAACCTGCCATCCTCAGTATATGTGGCTGATGCATAGCCAGTTTGGCATTATTTTTACACATACTTCCTGCTCCTAGGAATACATCCCTAAGAGAAAACCTTGCATGTGTATAGCAGGATGTATGTTCAAGAAAATGTTTAGCAGCATGGTCCACTCTAGAAAGAACCTACTGTGAACACACCTCGTCCATGGGAGATTAGATGGCTATAATGCGGTACATTTTACTGAAGTTAAAATGAATAAACTATAATGATGTATAAAATATGATGAATCTTAGCCAAATGATTACATATATCATGATACCCTTTTCCATATATAACAAATAAAACAAGTATGTATGTATAAATGTGTTTGTGTATTATATGTATAAGCAATGAATACATATTTCACATGCAGAAAAGAAAACAGGTTCATGATGAACATATGATTGAGGCTGTTATTATTATGGATGAAGGGAGGCAGCAGGATAAGATAAATGTTGACTAAATATTCATTTATCATTTCCAAGAGCTCAGCATCCATTTTAGGTTATAGATTCATGAGTGCACATTATTTTTAGATGTATGTAGACCAATAATGAACATGTGATCCAAACCTAGGATTAAGACTTATTCAATTTTATGCCTCAAGTCTAAAGGGAATAATGATATTAAAGAACATCATAATTTAGGATGAAATAATGGAGGCAAAACTTGTTTCCTTTTCCTTCCAAAGGACACCAACTACACACTTAGTTACTCTTGGTTTAAATACAGTATTAAAGGGAAGACTACCAATAGCTGATATCATTGGTAGCTTTGGGAAGGATAGATGAAAACTATCCTAGGAGAGCTAAGAATACAAAAGGTAAATGGTGCTTGATTTAAGAATAACAATGAACTACCACACACCAAGGAAAAGAAGAGCATAGATGCACACTCGGTTATGTGTGTTGACACAGACATATACAAATACGTATATTCATATACTCGCCCAAGGGGTGGGAGGAATCAGAACCAGAATAGTTTAAATGAGGCCGCCTTCAACTGCGTCTCACTTCCCACACCAGCACAGCATACTGTCACTGACTAGCTGGGTGATCTGCAGCAAATCACCCAATTAGCTTTTATATCGTTCCCTACCAGTTTGGAGCATTAGGAAACAAATTAAAATATTAGTACTAAGTCTGATACTCAGTAGTTTTCTAGACAATGTTGACTGAATTTTAATCTCAAAGTAGACAATGAGGTAAAGAACAGGGTCATGGTGCATCTTCAGTGATGTTTGAAGCACGCCTCGCCATGATAATATAAATCTAAGCCCTTTAAAACTAAAGAATTTTTAACCTCACTCTTAACCCTTTTTAAAAAATCTGTTTATCCAGAAACAGAATCTGTGTACACATTGGTAATCTATATGTATAGTTTCTAAACCAATACCAACAAATAGACCTACATTCTATATAGAGACTAGCAATGTCTAGGCTTTCCATTAAAGTATCGATGTTCATTTATAGGATATTTTGAGTTTTCAGTTATTATTTTGCTTTATCTAGCACTGTTATAATTAAGGTAATGAATTTCTTTGTCATTTTAATACCAGAATTCCACTAAAACATTTACTAAAATTAGGAAATTTTTAAACCATGAAAACGTAATTGCATTAATTATCCTTTCTCACTCTCAAACATTTTATAATGAAACTAAATAATGGAAGCAATAATGAAGCAAAGGGCAAGTTGGATTTGCATATTTCATAAACATGCTCAGGAGAGTAACTGTGCTACTTCACTTGGAATAGTAGTTGGGTTAATCATGTGTTTATAAAAGACAGAGCCCAATTTCCTTGAGGCAGGGCGGTGCTAAGAGAAGTGACTTTGAAATGATGTCCTCGGTGTCCTGCTTTGCTCTCTCCTGTGGGCAAAGATGGGAAAACAAAGCTTTCAAAAGAGTATTCCTGTTCACAGAGAAGGTAACTGTGAAACTGTTAAAAAGGTTTCCCCATAGCTCTCAAAATGGGACATAAATATGTTTAATTTACTGAGTGCTCATTGGGATAAGTCAAGAAAATCTTCAAGCTTTAGCGCATAAAACATCCTAAAATTGCCTCATGAAATGAAGAGTATCTTCAAAAGGGATGAAAGAAGCCACTGTCTAAGTCAGTTCTGGGAAGGCCCACTACTCAGAAGGTTGGCAGCCACCCTCCTCTGCTCTCCAAACATTTCCACCAAGGTGAGCAGAACATTGTCTTTGGCTACTGTACCTTACTCCCTGCTCCTCCAGCCCTAACCCTCTCACTTCCACACATACATCTGACCACACAGACCCTCGGTGACTGTGTAGGACAGCACAGAGCATTCTGAGAGCAGGGTTCCTCCAAACAGCACCTGATTGGGTCAAGGATCTATGAGTAAAGCAATAATCCTGTTTATCTGGAGCTTTTCTGTTTATTGATGTAGCGATTTCAATATAAGAGAGATAACAAGGCCCTGGAGAATAAAGAAAAATGGCACCTAAGCAAAGCAGAATACATTATGTGACATTCTAATACACTCATACAAATTAAGGGGAAACTGTGCTGGTATGTCAGTCCAATCTGTGCATCTGAGAAGGATAACTTTCCATCACATATGTGGACAAAAAGCAAGAAATGTGTATTGAAAATGTCTATTGAAAATGCTGATCTTATATTGTTAGTTAATCAGAGAGAAAAAAACTACACATGACCGTGCTGTGCCATGTGGCTCAAAGGAGTAGGGCGCCGGCCCATATGCCAGAGGTGGTAGGTTCAAGCCCAGTCCTGGCCAAAAATCTCAAAAAAAAAAAAAAAAAAAAAAAAAAAAAATCAAACAAAAAACAAACAAACAAACAAACAAAACTACACATGACCTATGAAAAATATTGTCAAAAAAAAAGAAAGAAAAATTCAAGAGATAAATGATAAGAAAATAAAGTAGGAATCAGAAAAAAACTTCCTGAAACTGTTTGACATTCTCAGTAAAGTTCAAAAGATATGGTCACTGTGAAATAAAAGGAGACTGTTAAGTAAGTAGGTGAAGGGGTAAAAAAATCAAAGAAGGATGGATTACTAGAAAACAAAAACTATAGCCAAGTTAAAATTCATGTTGTGTCAATTCTAAGAAAAAGTCAATCAGTGAAGTGAATGAAAAACTCAGATGCTTTCTAGAATTCAGAAGAATGGGACAATATCAAAATAAAGCAAGAGACAATGAGTGATATAGGGGCTGGAGAACAAAGAAGAAACACACAAAAATACATTGAGTAGTTTTTTTAAGGGCGAGAAGAATCAGAACAAAAGCAATTAAAGATCAACCACGTCCAAATTGAAAATTCTCATTGTGTTCTCACTGTGGTTGATCATGCTTGATTAAAATACTTCTCTTGGTAAATTTTTGAACTATAACAATAGAGAAAATTGTAATTTTTTTGAACTATAAGAATAAAGTTTAAAAATAATTCAATGTCTCTTAAAAAAAAAAAAGAAAGTGGTTTCTCACAAAGGACTCAAAGGAGGCTGAATTCAGACTTTTTCATCATATTATAAAATAAGGGAGTTAAGGGAGAAACAGATAGATGATCAGAAGAGAGGAATTTGGGCCCCCCCAAAAATAATTCAATGGAAATTCCTTATTAAAAAGTTTAAGAAATGAGACCATTGAATGATAACAATAGAGAAGATACAGAAATACTTTGGGTTAAGTCTGATTTATTTTGAAATGTTCTTTATTGTGAATATAGTCATTTTTATTCTCATGAATACATAAAAGGCCTGCTGTAATTAGGAAGTCAGGACACCGGAGTACATGTGGATAGACAGTGTCAACAGTCAAATTTTAAGACATTATCGATGATTACCAAGGACTTTTTAGTTTTCACTTTTTAATGACATTTTTGTAATTTAAAAAGGGAAAAAAGGAAATACTGGATGATTTAAGATAGACAATTAACCTTTATATGGTTTTGTGACACAAATGTAGAATTAAAATCTTGTAGTAACTTGCAGAGTAAACAGTATTGATGATGTGATCTGATCCTATTTCTAATTCAGACTAGATCATTAATTCTTTATTCAGTGAAGTCTCTCCCCTTAATAATTTATTTCTATGTTCCATGTTTTATTTCCACTCAAAACAATAAAAATGGGAGCCAACTCAAAGATTCTCAGGCCCAAGAAGGGGGACAGAGACATTGGAATTCCCATAATTTTTTGCAGTATTACTTATCTTTAGAATAGCAGTATGAGTCTCAAAAGTTTAAAAATTATAATCAGTAGATTAAAAGTATATTTTTAAATGAATCCAATACCTTGAACTCAATTAATTTAAACTGATTTTTGCAAAGTCAGATGCTAATAAGCCTTGAATCCAATTATCTTACAGATTAATCTGCAACCGCCTAATGGTGAGGAGAAGGTTTTAATAGGGGAAAAAATAAGGAATTTGCAGGAAGATAGAAATTAAAGAAGAAGACAGATGAGATTAAGTCATCTACTGATGGACACAGTTCTGGAAGATTCACCTTTCCTAATTATATAAAATTCAACCACCCATCACAGCCTAAATTTTCTCTTAATTGGATGTCATAGTTTTTAAACCATAACTGTGAAAGTTAGTTCACATTTGGGTTAGAAAAATCTTAGAAGTAAAATACTAACAAATGTTGACATCATGGTCACTATTATCACACTGGTCCCAATGCCATCTACCATCATGTGAAGACACTTAAAGGTTAAAGGTTATACATTTTAAGTGACTGCTTTTTAATGTTGTTTAGTCAAGAACAATTTTTTTTTAATTTGAGATACTGTCACTAGAAACTTAGTTTCACTTTATTACTTTGGTAAATGTAACACTTAAGATTTTCTTTTAGACCCTACAGGCTAATAAACTTCACACAAATCTATTTTGTTTATTTCACTTAATAGAATCTCAAAAGTAATTAAGATGTTCTTTTTATTTTGAGGCTTATATTAGAAAAGGATTCTATATTTACTAATTTTTCAAATGATGTAGAATTTGATTCTCAAGATAGGAATTCTATTGTTTGTACATAGTATATAAACCTAAACTCCACTTATGGAAAACGTATCTTCTCTTAAGCACTTAAATGAAAATGCACGTACTTGTTTTTTCATCCTTCTGAAATTTACAGGTATTAACTGATGGAGATTCTAAGGCTTAAGAGTACTACTACTAGTACTATTATTACTATTACTTCATTTCCATCCTCACCTTCAGTGTCTAACACACAGTAGGCCACTCAAATGTCCATTGAATGAACGAATCAACACATCTTTACTTACCAGATTCCAAGAACTATGCATTGTATATACTCTTCATGTGTAATTCATGTGTATATGTTTCATGTTTATTCTTCACTGTAACCCTGAAAATTAGGAATTAAAATCCTCCTTTAAAGGTTAACTCAAATTTAACAAAATCCTCCTTTACAGGTTAACTCAAAACCAATATCACAGTATCACCTAGAACTAGCTAGGTTTCATACTTTTTGTCTCCTGTTCCAAATTTCATTACTTTTTCACAAAGCCTGCTACTAAAAGCATTAAGGCACATCCATTAATTATTCAATCCAGTTAAAAATTCAATGCAATATCACAATGATGGTGCTCCAGAGGACAGAAAATTCAATATCAAGTGCAATGCACAATGATGGTGGGCTGGAGGACAGAAAAATGAATGGGCATTGAACTCTCTCCCGAGGAGTTTATAATCTACAGAGGAGACATGCTGTGTGAACATCTAATGATGTTATCAGGGTGGACACCACAATGGGGTGCAACAGCCTGCAGACCACATGCAGATTTTTTGAGGACTTTTGCTTATCTGTGGTGTTGTATATAATGAAAATTATGCACTGATGTCTTTTTGTGCTCATCGGCTTTTTTTTAGTGTTTATGTATTTAATGTGTGGCCCAAAACCACACTTCCTTTTCCCATGTGGCACAGAGAAGCAAAAGGCTGGACACCCCCAGAAGCCTTCAGTCAGAATATAGAAAGGGGTACCGGAAAGGCATGGGTAAAGAGGAAAGTTACTTCTAAGGGCCAGGGATGCCTCATGAATAAAAAGAAAGTAGAACTAGATCTTCAAGAGTAATTACGATTTGACAGGCAATATTTTTAGCAGAGGGAATATTAGAAACAAAGGTAAGAGAATGAGAGGACGTGGTATATTTATCATTCACAGGTCATTCATTCATAACTTACTAACTGCTATAAACGTTGGGCATGCAGCAAGTTGGACAGTCCTGTCTAAAAGAACTTAAGTTTTAAAGGTGAACAGAAGTAAAATATCAGGAAAAACATAAACGAACAAACTTTTTCAGGAAATGAAAAGAATTATGAGTGAATTAAAAACAACATTTTGGACTGAGCGATCAGGAAAATGAAAGGCTTAATGTGAAAGATGCCCTATCATGTCTGCTAAAATTAGAGATTTGTGATTTTGGCCCACCAGTCTTTTTTTTATATCAGAATAGTCATTCTATAACTTTCAGCATTGAAAAGAGCAAAAAACAAACAAACAAAATGGTCATGATCTGAATAAATCTCAATTACCAATGACATTATGTACCTATTTTTATTGACTACCGGGAACATTACACATTGCTAAAATATGAGTAAATAGATAACAAAATTCTGTGCATAGCACTGAGGAGAAAAACATGATCATCTCAAGTGTTATAAAGGTGCAGAAAATGGTGCTTCAAAAAATAGTTGTTAGAATATAATTTGATGAGCTTTGCTGTTAAGAAATTTGCCAGTATCTATCAGTGCTAAGAAATACTTAGATCATTTGATCCAGCATTTTTAATAAAATACTTTAAAGTAGTCTTATGTACTCCACATTTTAAAAACATTTAATCTCTGGCTTATGTTAAAACATGCATTTTTAAAAAATTAAATGTAAATTCACCTACTGCAGAAAACAGGAACGTTCTCTCTTCTTCCTACCTAGCAGTGTGCCCTCTCTCCTTCCCCCTTGTCTCTTGACTCATGATTTCTTCTGGTGAGATCTCTGGGGATTTCAGTCCCAGATTGTTATTTCGTAAATAAGCCACAATTGTACATGCTTTATTGATTTATTTGCTCACTAATCTACGTCCTTCTTCAATTGGTTTTTGTTTTGCCAGAACTTACTTATTTTACAGAGTCTATAAATGGTGATATTTCTGAGCCCTAGAATGTATGTTAATGCCTTATTTTATATTCATGTTTAAATGCTAATGGGGCTGGCTGTACAAACGTAGGTTCAAAACCAATTTCCCTCAAAATCTGAAATTTTGTCCCAGTTAGAGTCTCTTGCAGTTCTGAGTTTTACAGAAATGTGATTCTCCTCTCTGCTTTTTTTTTTTTTTCCTCTGTAGATACTCTGGATTTGTCTCTTTATATCTTGATACTTTTGAAATCTACCTTTTTATGTTTAGATTAATTCATTCATTTGATAAATATTTATTGAGCATCTACTATATGCCAAGCACTGTTTTTGTGTATGTGTGTGCTAGAGATATATTACTGAATACAACAGACAAAGTATGTGTCTTTTATCATTTAATCTTCTGGCTATTGGTAATGAGTGTGTTACTTCATTCTGAAAATATTTTGTAAGTAATTTCTATGACTATGCTATTCCTACCTGTTCTGTTCTACATGCTTGGAATGCTTAGAAGACAGATACACTGCACATTCTTGATGCATCTTCCATATATATTCAATATAAGTTTTCTGGCCTGCTCTCCATACTAGAGAAATCCTAGACTCACTTCATCAGCTGCGTCTAATTCTGCCATTAAGCTAACTAATAAGATTTTTGAGTTTCCACCATCATGTTTGAATTATAAAGACATCTATTTTCTTCCCATAGTGGCTTGCTTTCTTTAAAGATATCTTCTATTCAATACTATTAAGATTCTATAAAACCTTTTCATTTATTCAGATGAGTGACTTTTTCAAGTATAAAGTCTTCTATTTGCTGATTTGGTGACTCTTCTCCTAAGAAAAAGTTTTCTCAAGCAATTCTTGGCTATCTCTACATCTTTGTGTTCCTGAGTCACCATTTGACTCTTGGGATACCTGTTCCTTTCTTGGACCATTACCTCAGGGGCTGGTGGGGAAAGAGCAGGGTATGCTGCAAGCCAGGTGGGTTTGTAGGGCGTCTTCTGCTCCTTGGCTCCAGGCCTGTCCTGGACAGCACCAGCTTTCCAAGGGACTAGCTCTCCTGGCCTCCAAGCCTATAGTCATCACTCAGTCTGGACAGTAACACCCACTGCCCAGTATCATTGAAAAAAGGGGGGTGAGGTGACTGACTGGCTCTCAGGCTAAGAAAACAATTACAGCACTACTGATTCCAATGTCCCGGAAACCTCATCCACTGCTAGGATTCATTGACTTTGAACTTGAGCTCCATAGGAATCACTCCCACATTTCCAGTATTCTCCAGCTTTCTTTGGTGCCTTTTCTATAGTATTCTTCTGCATGTACCAAATCTTAAGCTCTTTTCCCCCAGTTGTTTACTTTCTCTCATGAATTATTATTTTATTATATAATTAAGATTATTTAAAATAACTTATAAGCTATTTTAAGAGATTTGTGGAAATTACATACATGTTTAGCCAACTATCTTTACTTGACTACTTTTCACGTCCCACTAAATTCAGTAAGGAAAATATTTTCCAAAAAGTGCTCACTTTTTTTAGGAACATAGAAAGTCAAAAGTATTGAACATATCCTTCATTAAACAATCATAGAAGGCAAGAAAAGTAAGCTTATTTTTATTTTATTTTATCTACACTTACTATTAAGCTATTGTCTCTTAGATTGAAATCCATTCTTCTATACTTCATTTTTTGTGTTTCTGGGGTTGCGATTGAAAGCCGCAATTCTCTGGCCAGCTAAATCACTGTTGTTCCCTACCATTAGGGGGCGCTAGGGAAAGGGAGGTGAAGGCTGGGGGAGGAAGAAGGCGTTGCAGGTTGTTAGGCTGTTGACCCCATCCCACTCTGCTTCGTTTCTTCTCCGCATCACTGACTCTGCTTCCCTCTGGCAGTGGTTGGTTATTCCAGTAGTGTGGTTGATTCCAGCTTGCTTTTTTGCCTAGTAGAGGCAACGTCACTGTACCCCTCACAGGCCCCTGTTGCAGCCAACTCATGTCCCCCACCAAAGTTTGGGTCATAGCACCATGAGGCAACTCTGTGGCGTTCCTGATGCAGCAGAAACTGTAACTCAGCAACAGCCCTCCTCAGAAGCTTAGTCCTAGCTCTTTGAGTCCTTCATGCATGCATATAAATTTTAACAAATCTAACCTTTTCTTTTTATTCCCTCAGCCCTATGGGTATTCTCTTAGTGTGCTCTTTTTCAGGTCTCTAATTCCTAACTGACAATTCTTTGCGTTTACTTCCCCTGTTAAAACAAGTGCTGTGGGTTATTTTTCCTAGTTGGGCCCTGAATAATGCACCCTACATATAATGGCTGTCTTTGGGTGCCCGGTGAAACTTCTGTCTTACTGTCAAAATTATTCTGTTAATTGTATTAGATACGGAAATTATCATTGTCTATTATTTTTATATTTTATTAAAGTGTTTAAACTATTGTTAAAGAAAAATGGACGTGCTCCCCCTTATCTCTCATAATTTCAAAGTAGTTACCTCAAGATGACTTTGCAAAAGGTAAATAAAAGCATTTCCATGAGATTTTCTCCAACCAAGTTTTTCTGAAATAGCAAAGCACCATGATCTTCACTGTATATCTCTGAAAACCTTTTTTCTCCAGTCCATTTTAATTATGGCTTTTCTATCCAGACTGTCAAAATTGTTAATGTCAAATAAGAGGTTATAAATTAAAGTATAATTGGGCCTAGGTATTTATATTTTTTAACTCCTGACCTAAATTGCACATTTTCTTTTTAATATGTAGCACAATAGAGTAAAAAATGATACTGATTAGGTTTATACTTTATAACTCCTGTCAAAAAAATCAACTCACTGTACTGTTAATAGTGAGAAAATGTAGAAGGGATGAAAGCAGAGGGACCCCAATATAGATCATGACCCCAGCATTTACCCTCAGAGATTAATTAAAGGCTTGCATCCAAATACACACTCTTGTGGCAGCCCACTCTCATCAAGAAGCCACACTTACAGCCAGTTTTAATAACTGAATACTCCAGATGAAATAGTAACACAGAATACACAGGACCTAGATTTTTCACAAATGACTTTCTAGGAAGTACCAAGTAAATACGTATGTTGACACCAGGATGACCTTTCACCAGAAGTCTGACTTTTAACATGAATGTCTTAGCTTCTTTTCATCACTATTTTCTAATAAATAACAAACCAAGGATGTGATTCTCTGCATTGGAATTGTGCTGAACCTATAAATTAACTCAGTAAGAATTAACATCCCTATCCTAGAATAGAGTATATTTCACAATTTTTCAAAAAATCAACTTATTTGATCACTGAGTTAGAAGAAAGGTCCATTTTTTCGTTCTTAAGCATTGTCCTCCACATTTCAACACCATAATGACTTTACTCAGAGTTTGTCAAATGTAACCCAAAGCATTCTGGGAAAGGCCCTCAAATACTTGGTCCCATTTTCCCTTTAATGTCCACTGCCAGTCCAGGTGGCCCCTTCTTGGTCTAGTTCTAGGTGACAACCACATCAAAATAATATTTTTGAGATCATCTTCAGTCCAACGTGCCTAGGTATACCACACAGATACTGGTTCTGTGATCTTACAGCTCCTTGCTGAAAGACCCTTCCTTGGGTGCTTAGATTTTTTGCTGCTCTCTCTCATCTACTTCCTTTCATTCCTTGCTTAAGTTTTGAAAAGGAAATCCAGGAGGTCTTGCAAACTGCTTTTGCATATACTTTCAAAAGCATTTTAAGTGGTTGTCTGGCTACTAGATGGTGAGACTTAAGTAGGGGGGAAATAAACATCTCAAACACACTATCCAGCCATGTACTTTATCCTGTTCTAACCTTAACTTCCTGGTGAATTAACAAGGTATATGTCATCATCCTCAGTTTCAGATGGGAAAACTCAGGTTTAAAGAAGCTGAAATATTTTGTTCCAGAACACAAGTTGACTTAACAGGCAGCTAAAACTTAAACATACTTCTGATACTTGATCCTCTCAAAATTCTCTCTCTCATCAGAAATTGCTCTTGAAATTTAAGTGAGAATACATTTATTCACTCAAGAAATATTTTTTGAGCAGCTATTATAATTTCTTAGTGTAATAGTCATTGTCTAGTGAGAGAAACAGGCAGTTACTACTTAGAAAAGAATAGTCACTAAACTGAAAATAGTTTAAACTACAGGCAAAAGAAGAGTCCAGTCAAAATAAACTCAGCTGCCTTAAGTTTAATTTTTTTTCAGTATCAATGTTTCACATTAGAAATAAATGTATGTGTTTTACTACTATTTTTACTCACCGCTATAGCTCATAGCCTACTCCATTCCTTGGATTCACTTTTCCTCTTGTTGGAAACCATCCTTTCATAGTTCTCTCAGCAAGAATCTATAAGACGTAGATTCTATTAGTCTTCATCCAAAACTTTCTATGTTCCATCCTCACTCTTGAATGATAATTTAGTGCTATATAGTCTGAGGTTGAATTTTTTTTTTTTTTAGCCCTTAAAAATTGTATTCCATTACCTCTTATCATCTATTATCATTAGAGGAAAAAAAAAAAAAAAAAAAAAAAAAACCACTATAGTCAGCTTAATTCTTGACACTTTGTAGGAAATCTGGAAAACAATTCCTAGTTAGATACTCTCATTTTTCACCTAGGGCAGTCCATGTACAATTGTATAATCTTGCTCTGTACAAAAGAATGTAACGAAGGAAGCAAGTGGGGGGGCAAAAACCAGGCCATGGGTCACTCATTCAAGTCAAGAAATTAAAGGACAGTGTCTATCAGAAGGCACTGTTTCCTATTTCACATAAAAGTGTCAGGTAAGTATAGTGGTGCCATTATACTGAATATAACATTAAATTAATTTCTATTTTTCATTTTTACCACTCAGGTTACTATATGAGGATCTACATCTTCTATCACTTCAGAAGAAACTATTATTAATTCTTTAAATCTTGTATCTTTACCATCATTACATCTCTCATTTTTAGAACACATATTAAGCATTTGTTGGAAATTTTCACCTGTCTTCTGATCTGAGTTTTTAACTTGATTTTGACTTTTATTTAAGCTGTCAGTGTTTTCTTCTGGGTCTTGAAATTTGTTAATTATCTCTTTAGCTGTGTTAACCGATTAATTTAAAAATTGACTACAATTTTCAATGCCAGTGTTTCTTACTGGTTCTTTTTTGTTTCCTTGTTATTTAGTCTTATTTGTTTGCATTTCATAATTCCTTTTTCTGTTTTTTATGAATGTTATTTATTCTTGTAACCCATTGGGAGTTTCAAATTACTTATTTTAAAACTCTGTTTTGGAAGACTTTAATATACGTAATTTTTGGTTGATCGTTCACCTGTTAGTTGAATTTATTTATATAATTATATAAGAGATAATTTATCTTATAAAGTTTTGCTCTCATCTTCTTGGCTAAGATTTTTTTCCCTTTGTTTTGCTTCTGTTTCCTACCATGGTGAGGTAGCATCTAGATGCTTTATATATTTCACAATATTTTGTCCAGCATTGCTGTGTGGAGGGTGTAGAGGGAAAAGGAAGTTATTAATGCCTCAATTGGCAATATCATTTTGATTAGAAGCTGCAAATACACATTTCTCATGTATTATTTGCTAAGCCACGAAGCGCCCAAATGTATTTTAAAGGTTTGATTTACAAGGTTAGCTAGCATTTAGAACTTTTTTTTGCAAGACCAGCATTTATAATTACCCTGTCCAGAAATTAGCAAACTATGATCCACAAGCCACCTGCTTTTTTTTTTTCCTTCTTAATGCCTGTCAACTAAAAATTATTTTTATATTTTTAAAGGATTATAAAAAATAGAATAACATAGAACAGAGACCATTTGTGACCTGCAAAGCTTAAAATATCTACTATTTGGCCCTTTACAGAAAATGTTGGCTGACATCCAAAGGACTTTTATTTTCTGTTTATTTGTAATAACTTTGTTTTTTTAGAGTGGTGTTAGGTTTAGACAAAATTGAGAGGAAGGTATTGAGATTTCTCAGATTGTCCATTCACCCACACACACAGCCTCCCCCATTATCAACATCCCTCACCAAAGTGGTACATTAGCTACATCGACACATCACTATCACCCCTATACTATAGAATACTACTCAGCTATGAAAAGGAATGAAATAGTGGCATTGCATCAATGTGGATATAAATGGAAACCATTATCCTAAGTGAAGTATCTCAAGAATGGAAAGCCATACACCCCACGTTCTCTATAATAAATGGAAGTTAATAAATGGGTACATGCTGGCACAAAGAAAAACTGAGTCTATAGTGTAAATAGGATTCACCATTAGTGCTGTACATTCTCTGGGTGTGGGCACATGTATAATAGCATGTCTTCATTATTACATTATCAACAAGAGTAATTTCACTATCCTAATAATCCTCTATGCTCTGCCAATTCCTCTGTCCCTCCCTCCAACCCTGACACTGTAGTTTTTGTTTTCTCTATAGTTTTGCCTTTTCCATAATGTAACATAGCTGGAATTGTATAGGATGAAGACTTTTCAGAGTAGCTTCTTACATTTAGTAATAAGCATTGAAGTCTCTGCTATGCCTTTTCATAGCTTGATAGCTCATTTATTTGTACTGTTGAGTTATACTCCATTGTCCAGATGTACCACAGCTTATTTACCTATTTACCTTCTGAAGGATATCTTGGTTGCTTCCAAATTTCAGCAATTATAGATAAGGCTGCTTTAAACATCCATGTGCAGGTTTCATGTGGATAGAAGTTTTCAGCTCCTTTGGGTCAAGACCCAGAAGCCTAATTGCTAAATCATATGGTAAGATTCACTAAATGGTCTTCCGTTTATCATCCCCACCAGCAATAAATAAGAGTTCCTATTGCTCCACACACTTGTCAGCATTTGCTGTTGTCAGCATTCCGAATTTTAACCACTCTAATAGTTGTGCAATGGTATCTCATTATTGTTTTGATTTCTCTTACAATATAAGATATGGTGTATCTTTGAATATGCTTATTTTCCATCTCTGTCTTCATTGGTAAGGTGTCTATTCAAATTTTTTAATTGGATTCTTTTTTCATTTTGAGTTTTAAGTGTTCTTTATATATTTTGAATAACAGCCCTTTATTGGATATGTCTTTTGCAAGACAGATCGGATATGTCTTTTCTGTCAGTCTGTGGCTTTTCCTTTTATTCTCTTGACTGTCTTGTGCAGAGCAGAAAATTTTAATTTTAATGAAGTCTAGCTTGTCAATATTTTCTTTTGTGCAGAATGCCTTTAGTGTTGTACTAAAAAAGCCATCACCATACCCAACGTCATGTACTTTCCTATGTTATTTTCTAGGAGTTTTATACTTTTACATTTTAAATTTAGGCCTAGGTTCCTTTTTTAGTCAATTTTGGTAAAGTGTGTAAGTTCTGTGTCTAGATTTTTTTTGGGGGGGAGGTGTGAAAGTCCAGTCGCTCTAGTACCATGTGTTGAAAGGGCTCTTTGTTCCACTATATTGTCTTTGTTCCTTGGTGAAAGATCTGGTGACTATATTTATGTGCATCTATTGATGAACTCTCTATTCTATTCCATTGATTTATTTGTCTATTCTTTTGCCAATACTATATCTTCTTAATTACTATAGATTCATAATAAGTCTCGAAGTTAGGAAATGTAAGTTCTCCAACTTTGTTCTTCTTCAATGTTGTGTTGTTTGTTCTGGGTCTTTTGACTCAACATATAAACTTTAAAAATCAGTTTGTTCATATCACAAAATAACTTGCTGGCATTTGGATTGGAATTGCATTGAATGTCTAGATCAAGTTGACTGACACCGTGGCAATATTGAGTCTTCCCATCCATGAACATCGGATATCTATTTAGGTATTCCTTGATTTCTTTCATCAAGGTTTTGTAGTTTTCCTCACATAGGTCTTAGGCATATTTTGTTAGATTTATACCTAAATATTTCATTTTGGGCAGCTAATATAAATGATATGTGGCTTTAATTTTAAGTTCCATCTGTTCATTGCTGATATATTTGAAAGCGATTAACTGTTTTTAAATTCTATGCACAATCATATCATGTGTGAACCAAGACAGTTTTGTTTATTTCTTCCAAATTTGTATAATTTTTATTTTCATTTCTTATTGCATTAGCTAGCACCTCCAGTAAAATTTTGGGAAAAAATGGTAAGAGGTGATAGCCTTGGCTTTTTTATGATCTTAGTGGGAAAGCTTTGAGTGTGGTGTTAGCTTAGGTTTTTTGGTAGATATTCTCTATCAAGTTGAGGAAAAACCCCTCTCTACTACTTGTTTACTAAGAGTTCTTAGCTTAAATTGGTATTAGACTTTGTCAGATGCTCTTTCTGCATCTACTGGTAATATCCCGGTAATTTTACTTTAAAAATTTCTTGAGTAAAGTTCAAGTATTTACCTTTTACATCAGAACCAGAGACAATTCTGATTCACATGATCCAAAGACCACACTGTGATTTATGTGGGTCAAGAGTATATTTGTCCCTGGTTTCAGGGACATTTGGAAATCTACCAACCTAAGTTTTCCCGGAGTGTGAATAACTAATTAAATCAGTTGAGCCTCTATAGCTGTCATAGCAGAGCCCTGGGCTAATGTCAATTTTATCAACATTCCCATCTCTGTTAGCCCAACCCAAATACCACATCTAAACACAATCTCTTCTCTCAACTAAAAATGATTAAATAAGTTACTTTGTTTTGACATTTTTCTCTCATAATTAAAATTCTAAACTGTTTTTATTCCTTGGTATAGTCATATTGGACTGATGAGAATAATAATAAATTATTGGTCAGCAAAAAGTGAGTTATTAAATAAAAAAAAAAAAACATTTGAAACCATACAGAGGAAAATTGCATTTGATGTAAATTATTAGGCCAGATCTAATATTCTTTTCATTAAAATAAGTGATTTCCATGTTAGAATTTTTTTTTTTTTTAATGCTACATGTGCCTCTGAGGATAGTTTAGATCAGTGGTCCTCAACCTTCCTAATGCGACCCTTTAATACAGTTCTTCATGTTGTGGTGACCCCCAACCATAAAATTATTTTCTTTCCTACTTCATAACTGTAATTTTGCTACTGTTATGAAAATAATGTAAATATCTGATATGCAGGATGTATTTAGGTGTCCCCTGTGAAAGGGTCGTTCAACTCCTAAAGGGGTAGCGACCCACAGGTTAGAGAACCACTGGTTTAGATCATTGGCTAGTTAACAAAATTGCTTCCAATTCTAAGTGGGGGTTCCCTCAAACATTAATTATTTCTTATTCTTATCCTAGGAAATAAAAACTGATGAAAAAATTGTGGTCCTAATAGGAATTTTAAATTTTTATCCACTTTCTAATATGAAGGTACAAAAGGAGCTTATAAAATTCTTCAGAGAGCTAATCTTCGAATAACTGAAGAAGGCTACTAGTGACTTTCAGTTGGTGATGAGCAAGCAACCTATCATCTCTTCCCAGAGGCATGGTTCCAGCACTAATCGATGCAGAACGCATAGTAAAAATTTTGATGTGTAGAGACAGTGCTTCCAGGAGGGACTGCAAAGGGAGATCTGACTTGTAACATGACTTTGTGTCTTAGATTCTAAACTGATTTATTGATTTAACTGTAGCAAAGAGCCTGGACTATTTCTCCAACCCTGAAGAAAAGCATGATCCCTTCTCCTTAGAGTGTTCGTCCGTAATCGTGCTGAGAGTGTGTTATGTTGCAGAGTACAAGGAGTGTGTTTCACAATGAAGACAAGTAACTTTCCTTTGTTATTTTTTTATCTAGCTACCAATTTCTTTCTCCCAGCTGAATATAAAGTACATTTTCCACTTTACAATCACCCTTTAGAAATTTTCTTTTTATTCACTATGGCAGAGATGATAAAAAGTGATTATAGTTTCTATCCTAAGCCTAGAGGCTGGTTTCAGCTGACAAGTCTATACTCTGGTAGGAATAAAAATCTTAAATGATTGCTATCTTGCTGGCTTCTTATACAATACAAAGATAAACTGTGAACCAAGTCCTTTTGAAAAGTATGTCATTAAGTTTATCCAAGTTATTCTCTGGCAAAGAAAAATCTTTCTGTCACCACAACCAGTACATTCCTCCTCCCTCCGAGGCTCTGCTATATGGAAGTGGGAAGCAAATGTTTTCTCTGATCTTGGTTCCAAATGAATAATAGACAATATTATGAATAATAGACCATATTATTATTATTCATTATTATGAATAATAGACCATATTATTCATTTGGAACCAATGATACCATCTGATTCTTGCTACCAGAACTGTGTGGCTGTCACCTAAAAGTTAGTCATTGATGGCTTTACTGAATTACTCTTTTTGGTTAACGTTGAGGTTGCTTTTAAAATTTTTCCTCAGAAAAAGCATGTTTATTTTAAGGTCTGGGAGGAGTGAAAGGCCCTCACACTTAGCTTTCCCTCGTCCATATCACGACTACTGATTTTTGGTGCTATCAATCCATTTTCATTATTTCTGAGCCATATGGGGGAGATCAAATGGGGGAGCCCCAAATACAGTGAGTACAGGAAGAAACCTCAAAGGTTGTGGAGAGTCTTCCACCCCTTCTTTGGGCACCAGCACGGCTGGAATCTGCCCTGACCTTCGTCCTTTGTCATTTCCCCCCTTTGTCTACTTTCTACTCCTTTTTTTTTTTTAATCATAGCTGTGTACATTAATGTGATCATGGGGCACCATATACTACTAGTTTCATAGACTGTTTGACACATTTTCATCACTCTGGTTAACATAGCCTTCCTGGCATTTTCTTAGTTATTGTGCTAGGACATTTACATTCCACATTTACTAAGTTTCACATTTACCTTTGTAAGATGCACCACAGTTGTAATCCTACCATCTCCCTCCCTCCACCAATGTCTCCCCACCCTCCCCTTGCTTTCCTCCTTCCCCCTATTCTTAGGTTGTAACTGGGTTATAGCTTGCATGTGAAAGCCATGAGTTTTATAGTAGGCATGAGTATATTGGATACTTTTTCTTCCATTCTTGAGATACTTTACTAAGAAGAATATGTTCCAGCTTCATTCATGTAAACATGAAAGAGGTAAAGTCTCCATTTTTCTTTAAGACTGCATAATATTCCATGGTGTATATATACCAGAATTTATTAGTCTATTCATGGATCAATGGACACTTGGGTTTTTTTTATGATTTAGCAATTATGAAGAGGGCTGCAATAAACTTTCTGGTACAAGCATCTTTGTTATGGTGTGATTTTTGGTCTTCTGGGTATATGCTTAGTAGAGGAATTATAGGATGGAATGGCAGATCTATTTTTAGATCTCTAAGTGTTCTCCATTCAGATTGGTCTTGAACTTCTGATCTGAAGCTTTCTTCATGCCTCGGTCTACAACAGTTCTATGATTACAGACACGAGCCAAAAAAAAAAACAATTTAATATATATATTTTTTTTTTGTTTGAGACACAGTCTCACTTCATTGCCCCCCATAGAGTGTCCTGGCATTATAGCTCACAGAAAACTCCAACTCTTGGGCTCAAGTAATTCTATTGCATCAGCCTACCAAGTAGCTGGGACTAAAGGTGCCCACCATATCCCTGGCTATAATTTTTCTGTTGTTTCACTATAAAGATCAACCATCTTTTTAACAACAAAAATAGGATAAAATCAATTATCCTCTACCATATATTAAAATACTTATCTCCCACACAGTCAAATGCACATTTACCATATCTTATGCCTAGAGTCACTGAGAACCAATCAGAATCACAAAAATGTAATTTTTGCTTGAAGGAGCTAAGGAAATTTTTCCTGAAAATATGGCTATTTGTTATAAAAAATGCTTTGAATTAAAAATTATTGAAGGCTCATCCCCCGTGGCACAGTGGTTAGTGCACTAACCACACACGCTGAGGCTGGTGGGTTCGAATCTTGCCAGAGCCAGCTAAAAAACAATGACAACAATAATAAAAAAAAAAATTAAAAAAAACAGGTGCTGTGGTAAGTACCTGTATTTCCAGCTACTGGTAGGCTGAAGCATGAGAATTGCTTAAACCCAAAGAGTTGGGGGTTTCTGTGAGCTGTGACACCATGGCACTCTAGTGAATGTGACATAGTGAGAATCTGTCTTAAATAAATAAATAAATAAATAAATAAATAAATAAATAAATATCACTGAGATGAGAAAGCATTAGAAGGGTCTTTACCTCTAACTAGTTAAAACTTCACTGACTGAATCAAAATGTCTATAGTAGGCAACTGAATTCCTTTCCTCTTTCTGAATGCTAGCAGAACTGGCCCAACTGATTTATTTATTTTTCTTCTATTTAGTTCAAATTAATATGAGGACTCAATTTTTAGAATACATTGTTCTCCCTTCCAGGGTAAAGTTCCATTTGTACAATAGCCACTCACCCAGAGGTCATGTTGTACACCCTCACAATGTGCACTTTTGGTGAGATCCCACCTCACACCCTTCCTCTTTCTTTCTTACTTCCTACCCCCTCTTTCTTACTTCCTACCCCCTCCCTCTCCCATGTCCCTATACCTACAAACTAGACTATGTTTTTTTGTTCCTATTAACATGTAATTGTTTATATATTGAGTTCCTAATAGTATAGAGTACATTGGATATTTATCTTTCCATTCATGTGATCCTTTACCAAGAAGACTGTACTGTAGTACTTTGTGTTCTTTGGAAAATGTTTTATCAATATATGTAATTTCTGATCATGTTGAATTGTCATGAAATAACTTGAAATAACAAGATAACTACTTCAGGGATAGGAAACTTGTGATCTATGTATGTATAATCTATGTAAATATAATATCCTAATGTAATATCATATATTTCACCATTATGTATGTATATGTTTATGAATAACTTTGTAGAATTAAAAAGTGAGCTTGCTTAAATTATGTTATTAAAATACAGTGTGAAGATACCAGAAAAAAAAAAAAAAAAGAATATACTTCAACTCCATCCAGGTAAATGTAAATGATGTAAATGTAAATGATGTAAAATAATAAAAAAATTATTAATAGCTGAATAATATTTCATGGTATAAATATACCACAGTCAATGGGTACTTCGGTTGCTTCCACAAGTTGCAATCAACATTTGAGCGTAAATCTCTTTGTGGTAAAATGATTTTGTTCTTCTGGCTATATAACTAGTAATGAGATTTCAGGGTCAAATGGAAGCTTTGCTTTTAGATCTTGAGGATTCTCTATACTTCTTTCCAAAAAGACTGTATTAGTGTTCAACCACTCCAGTAGTTCCCTTCTCTCCACATCCACACCAGCAACTGGTGTTGTGGGACTTGTGATGTGGACTAATCTTGCTGTGATTAGGTGATGTCTCATAGTGAGATTTTGCATTTCTCTGATGATTAAAGATGATGAGCAATTTTTCATTTTTGATTCATTTTTGATTTGCATTTCTCTGATGATTAAAGATGATGAGCATTTTTTCATGTGTTTCTTCCTGGCCCAAATCATTTACAATACAATACTTGTCTCTCAGCTTAATTTGCAAGTCAACTTGTTTTCCCCATCTATTCATCCCCTTACCAACCACTTGCTGCACCTACAGTTTGAATTCTTTCCCCTCCCTTCCAAAAGACATCTATAAAGGTATCTGACCATCCCTGAGACATTGGTTAACCACTCTTGTGGTTCTCTCATGAACGTGATATTTAGAAATAAACACTTTTTTTATTAATTTGCCTTAATTGTGAAGTGATCTTTCAGGCAACTTCTGGGGTGAAAAGGGCAAGTTTACCTTTGTTTTTATGTGGTACCCACTTCTCCTTACACATCCCAGCTACACTCTTTCTGACCCCTTGTTAGAAAGTGCAGATATCCCATGCTTCATGTAACCTATTTCCAGTTACAATCTCTGTTTGTACTGAGTATTGCCAGGCTTACGTTCTCAAATTTGACTCAGAATATGTTCACCCATGATTTCTGTAAGTTCTAAAGAACTGTTATTTCATCTTTCTGTAGATAGTCTTAAGTATCAATTCATTGGAGTTCTATTGGTATGTGAACTTGTAAATAGTATTGACAATATTTTTTTTTTTAACAAGTCTCAGGGAAGCTTTATTTCTGTTGCATATTCCAGAAGATGAATCTCCAGATTACAGACCACAAAGAGAATGTTAAGGTATGTACTTTGAAAATGTGCCTTTTACCTTTTGGTAATAAGGCTGGAGGCATTGTGTGAGTCTCTTGGAATATTCAGTCAAATCAGATTGTACTACAGTAGAATCGGGTTGGAAGTGAAATTCCCAAATGCAGGCTCAGCACAATGACTCATGCCTATAATCCGAGCACTCTGGGAGGCCAATGGAGGATTGTTTGAACTCAGGAGTTTGAGACCAGTCTGAGAAAGAGAGATACCCAATCTCTCCTAAAAGTAGAAAAGCTGCCTGGGTGTAGTATCAGAAGCCTGTAGGCCCAGCTACTGGGGAGGCTGAGACAAGATCTCTTGACCACAAGAATTTGAGGTTGCTGTGAGCTATAACAACACCATACCACTCAGCTTGGCAAGATTCTCTCTCTCTCAAAAAAAAAAAAAAATTCCCAAGTACACGAGACAGCCATTTATTAAATTTAAGAGATTACTTGTGGATCCTTAAGAGTTGTAGCTTTTTGTCAACTGGGCTAATGGCAGTTCTTTGGGCATGAGGCATGAGAAGTTCAAGGTTTTTTGAAAGCTTTTGATAATTATGATTTGATAATTATATTAATTCTTTCATGAAATTGAACATGTTAAATATAAAGGAATTTCTGAATAAAATGTAATATATGAAAGGATTTAAAAATAATGTTACAAGCAAAATGTGTGTTCCTTTCTTAGAGATAAACCTTGGTATTTCCTACCTCAGAAGTGTAAAATCAAGCATTTTTTAAAAATCACCTTTAGGACAGCACCTGTGGCTCAAAGGGATAGGACGCCAGCCCCGTATGTAAGAGGTGGTGGGTTCAAACCCAGCTGGGGCCAAAAAAAAAAAATTAAAAAAATTAAAAACATTAAAAAAAAACACCTTTAGCTTTCCAGCAAGGGAAGGCCTCAATTTACCCTATTAGTAGATAATGATAACCAGAACACACTCTTAGCCAATTTAGAGAAGTCTAAAAAGAACTTTGAGGCTGTGCTTCCTGTTCATACCCTACTGTTAATGGAAGATAAGCCACATTCTGTACAGTAATTTTTTCTTTTTTATTGAGACAGAGTCTCAATCTTTGCTCTAGCTAGAGTGATGTCACTTCAGTCTAGCTAACAACAATCTCAAACCTCCAGGCTTCAGTAATCCTCCTGCCTCAGCCTCCCAAACATCTGGAACTATAGGCAGACACCTCTTTGCAAGATTACTTTTTTCTATTTTTTTTTTTTAAGTAGAAATGGGGTCTTTCTCATGTTCATGCAGGTCTCCAGCTCCTAAGATCACAAGATCCTTCCTCTTCATCCTCCCAGAATATTGGACTTACAGACATGATCCACAACACCTAGCCTCCAGAAACATTTTGAACAAAAATGAAAATGGTTTGTGAATCTAGAACCCTGTAAAACTTTTTGGCAGTCATCGCATCATTCTTTTGTTTAAACATGAGTATCTTTGTTGTAACTTGAAAAATATTCAACCATTAAAATATATTTAATTACATTTTCTTTGTGTATTACTAACTTTGAAAGTTAAACTTTTAAAATATGTCAAGAATTTTATTGTCATCATCATTATGATTACCAAGTTTGGCTGACAAAAGCTCACCCACCAGTTTTGACTTAAAATTTGGAGAATTACAGGATAAAAGGGGCAAAAAAAAAAAAAAAAAAAAAAAAAAAAAAAAAAAAATAAATTAACATATTGTTTTTTGTTTTGTTGGGTTGAAAATTTTTTTGTTTTTTATTATTTTGGGGGTTTATTACAAATGCAAATGCAT
>CAUYPK010043370.1:0-26154 GCA_963574355.1 Loris lydekkerianus | reverse complement strand
CACCACTCTTATAATGTGGCACAGCCAATCACAGCACAGCACACGTGCACAGGGCATGCACAATTCCTATACAAAGCAGTGGGGCACGCTAAGGCCACAAGCACAGCATGCGGCCTCCGGGCCAATTAGGGTTACTTCCTTAAACTTGTTTATCATTAAAGCCTCAGCGGATGTACTTCCTCTCAGCGCGATGTTGTTACTCAGGGGCGTGCCAGGCCCGGGCACGGCCCCTGACACTATAGCACATGTGTATACCAATTACTCTTAGCCACACTGCTCTGAAAGTCTGTGCCAGCTATACTCATGTGCAAATGAGAAAACTGAGATTCAAGAAGCTTAAGTGACTTGGACAAGATTATACACACACACACACAATAAAATGACAAAACTGGGATGAGGACCCAAAGCTCTTCAACTCTCTAATGTCTTGGTGTCCTCAGTGCCATCTGATAATGTGATAGCTGATTCTCCATGGTAGGATTTCACAGAGAAAACCTCAGGATGAGGAAAGTTATATGGCACTTCGAAAGATTTGAGAGAGTCACAACCAGAGGCCAGGTTAGAAGTCAAAGCTCGGTATAGGCTTATTAATTCAAATACTTGCCTACTTGATTTTTTTTTTTTTTTTAAATATGAGTCATAACTTCAGCATGTTCTTTTACAAAAGATCAATATAACACTAACAAAAATAAGATAAATGTTACAGCAGAAATCATTTTTAAAATGCAAAATAGTGCCAGTGATAATAACAAGAACAGAAAAACAGTACTACGGGGATACTAGGTGACATCCAGTTTATATTCAGTCACAGGCTGATTTGATGTTAGGTGTAGACAGACACAGTACCACCTACTTAACAAGAAAGTCTCTCAGTTGGGAAGAAAAATGTAATGGAAAAGGCCACATCGGGCAGGGCCTGGAAGGACGGGTCAGAGGGAGAAGTGCTATGAGGGACTCAGACATGCACGAGCACAGGAAAAGAAGGGACTCGTGGTTATACACAACAGCAAGAACGCCACGTTTCACTCCAGGAAGAGGAAGGAGAGAAGGTCCAGATAAAACTGTCAATGGTCTTAAATGTTAAGCTGGAGTGAAGTGAGAGTAGGATTGATTTCACAAGTTATTTTGTATTGTGTTGGAAGACATACAACATAAAATTTACCATGTTAAGCATGCTTCAGTGTACAGTTCTCTGGCATTAAGGACGTTCATGTTGCTGTACAATCATTACCGCCATCCATCTCTAGAAAGTTTTCATCATCCGCATCTGAATCTCTGTACCCATTAAATACTAACTCCTTATTTCTCCTTCTCCTCCCAGACTCTGAACCCCCCCCCCCAATCTCTATGATTTGACTACTCTATGTACCTCATATAAGTGGAAACGTACACTATTTGTCCTTTGGTGACTGGCTTATTTCACTTTTAATGTCCATGGTGTGGCATGAGTCAAAAGTTCCTTTTCAAGGCTGGGTAACTTTTCTTTGCATGCATATACCACGTTTTGATTAGTCATTGATCTGTTGATGGACACATGGTTGCTTTCACTTTTTGGCTGTTGCAAATAATGCTGAGTGAACATGGGTGTACAAATCCCTGTTTTCAATTCTTTTGAAATGGTTGGGTGTAGAATCTCTGGATCATATGGTAATTCTATATTAATTTTGTGAGGAACCACCATGCTGTTTTCCAAGGCAGCAGAAATATTAAACACTCCCACCAACAATGCATGACGAGTCCAATTTCTCATATCTTCACACTTGTTATTTTTTCATTATAATAAGCTTCCTAATGGGTATGTGAAGAAATAATTTTTAGTTACCAAACATTTAAACTGAAGATGAAAATGTTAATAATGTTACAAAACTGTAAAAACTTCTTCATTGAGAAAAAGGGGAAAAAAATTCTTAATTGTATTTCACCAACATTTCTACTGGCTAATTTTAAGATTTGATCTATTATTTTTATTAATTGTATTATAGTGGTAAGAACATTGACCATGCAATCTATCCTTTTAACAGATTTTTACATGTACAATACAGTATTAACATTAGGCACAATGTTAATGTACAGCAGATCTCTAGAACTTATCATCTTGTATAACTGAAATTTTATCCTCTTTGATAAACAATTCTACAATTCCTCTTCTCCCCAGCCCCTGGAACCCACCATTCTACCACCTGCTTCTATGAGTTTGATTATTGGATACTTCACATAAGTGGTATCATCATGCAGGATTTGTCTTTCTGTGACTTACTTCACAGCATAATGTCCTCAAGGTCATCCATGTTACCTCTTTTTTAAGACTGAAAATTATTCCCCTGTATGTAAATACCACATTTTCTTTATCTGTTTATCTGTCAATGGTCATTTTAGGTTGTTTCCATATCTTGGCTATTATGAAGAAAGCTTTGGTGAACATGGGAGTGCTAACATGTGTTTGAGATCCTGACTTTCTTTCAGATAAATACTGACAAGTGGGATTGCTGAATCATATGGTATTGCTATACTTAGCCTTTTTTTTTTTTGCAGTTTTTGGCTGGGGCCAGGCTTGAACCCACCACCTGCGGCATATGGGGCTGGCACCCTACTCCTACTCCTTGAGCCATAGGTGCCACCCTGCTATGCTTAGCTTTTTGAGGAACCATTCTTCTGTTTCCTACAGTGCATGTACCATTTTACACTCCCACCAACACTATGCAAAGTTTCAATTTTTCTACAACATTGTAGTCATTTGTGTTTTTTAACAATACTCATGCTAACAAGTGTAAGGAGATATCTTATTGTGGTTTTGATTTGCATTTCCCTGATTAGAGACACTGAGCATCTTCATATACCCATTTGCTATCTGAATAGACACTTCTTCAAAGAAATTCTTACACCATTTTTTAATTAGGTTATTAGTTTTCTTGCTATTGAGTTGCAGGAGTTTAACCCCTCCTCATACATATTATTTACAAATATTTTCTTCCATTCCTTAATATTCATTTTTATTCTGTGGTTGTCTTTTATAGCAGCTCTATAGCTGGATATAGTTTGGTTGTCTAATTTGGCTTTTGTTACCTAGGCATTTGGTGTCATATCCATGAAGTCATTGCTAAAACTAATGTCATGAAGTTACTCCCTTATGTTTTCTTCTAGGATGTTTATGGTTTCAGGTCTTATGCTTATGTCTTTAATTTATTTAAAGTTGGTTTTGTGTACAGTGTAAGATATGGGTACACTTTCATTTTTTTGCATGTGGATATCCAGTTTTCCCAACATTTGTTAAAGAGATTATCCTTCCCTGTTGTGTATTTTTGGTACTCTTGCCAAATATTAGTTGACCATATATGTGTGGACATATTTCTGGGCTCTCCATTCTGTTCCATTGGTCTATATGTCTATCGTTATGCCAGTACTAATTTTTTTAATTCACTTTAGCTTTGTAATATATTTTTAAATCAGGAAGTACAATGCCTTAGGGAATCATTGTTTTATGTAAGTAAAAGATCCTAAAGATATCAGAGTGAATGGACTTTTACTTCAATGAAGCCACCAGATATAGCCACCTACCTT
The DNA here is from genome assembly GCA_963574355.1 of Loris lydekkerianus. Classification (NCBI taxonomy): domain Eukaryota; kingdom Metazoa; phylum Chordata; class Mammalia; order Primates; family Lorisidae; genus Loris; species Loris lydekkerianus. The sequence continues at coordinate 22,596 of CAUYPK010043370.1, read as the reverse complement.
CTATTCATTCCTGAAGGACAAGTGGCCAACACTAACTGTATGCCCACAACTTCTCATTGCAAAAGCCTAAGAACATTTAGTAGTTGAGGTACAACACAGACACGAAGTGCTTTGTTTTGTTTGCTTGAAAGTAAAATAGATTTTCTGTTTCTTTTTACAAAAAAATCAGAAAGTATTTTCAAGAAAATAACGCCATTATCTATTAACTCACCCATCCAAAACAGCCACTGTTAACCTGCTATATAACTTCCTATATCCTAAACTCAAATACATCTATTAGTAGAAAACTTAAAATTTTCTATCATTAAATGTGAGTCTGAAACTTCCTGGCCACATGGTTCAACATCTATTAATAAAAATGTATGTTTTATGAAGATATATATAAAAAATGTAAAAATTTATGAGAATTCAGGCTGATTTGTAGAACTTACCACTTTCATATTATTCTATTATACTTTAAGTGACCCAGGAGAATTCTTCATTAAAAACTAGCCAAACACTTGGATTTTGGGGTTTATAATTCATTAATTCAAGAATTATCCATGCATAAAACTTAAATATTTTAAAAATGCAAAGTTTATTTGCCTTCATGAAATATACTCATTGCTATAAATACATTTCACTAAAAGTTTCTAGAAGACAGTGCTTTGAGATGAAATTAAGCATAAAAAACTCCTGGCCGCAAGTGTTTTCTTAAGTATTCGGGGGTGGGGAATAAAGATAACATTATGATTCAAATTAATTGTGCTATGGGATAAAAGAGTATAATAAAAGCAAAAAACTGAAGCTAACACAATAAAGTGGCTATCTAACCCAACTCAGGCAAAGCAAAAATTAAATATTTAATAACAAAATCAATTCAGCCACTTGAGAATTCTGACTGGGAGATGACTTTACAAAAACAGAGTTGATTAAAGAGCGATATAATAGGCTAGTGTTCAAGTTCTCTTAAAATTACAAGCAATCAGCAATTGCTAAGTCATCTAAATCTCAAGTCCTAAATATAGAAAACTTTTTTTAATGATGAATATTCACCATTTTCAAAGCACAAATAAGTAGGAACTAAATGATGGCTACACACGACCATAGAGTAGTGTAACTGACACTAGAAACCAGGAAGGGGGAGGGGAGGAAAGGAGTTAGGAACAAAAATTTACCTGTGGGGCACAATGTACACCCTTCTCATAATAGGTACACTAAATGTCCTGATGTCAGCGTTATACCCTTCATCCGTGTATCAAAATCATGTGTACCCCCTTAATATTTTGAAATAAAAAAGCACTTGAAAATAAATATAAAATGATTAACTTAATACTTAGGAAAAATGAAAACATGACTTAGTCATCCCTCTTTAAAGGCCAATGCTCAACTTTTTACTGAAATCAACAATAACCATCCTTGTAGAAAATCATTTAAAAGCATTCTAAAACACACACAAATCAATTAGCCAAAGCAACCTAGTTACCAATCACTTAAGATAGCATTTAGTACACTGTTGTATCAAAGTGTCCAGTACAAGTTCTTATCTTCCTGTTTAATATCTCTTTTACTTTTATGGCAATAAATTGGGGGGGGGGGGGAGAATGCAGTTCATGGAATTCAGGGAAGCAGCATTAGGGAGATACTGATCTAACTTGTGAGAAGAGTTAGGATTATATAATGGTTCTTTAAGAAATTGATTTGGGCCATTTATTTTGTATTTTTTACTCATTATAAATTTCCAAGCACAGGAAATGGAATTCAAGTCATTCTGTTTTATTAAAGGTTAATCTCATATTCTTGACAGAAACTGGCAAATGCCTAAAGGCTTTGCCCTCTGTTTGATGATCCCTATCTTAGGGGAAGTCTGCTCTTCCTTCAGTCTGGACTTCAGCTTGAGCCTGCTTCACTCTGTAGTAAAGATGACCTCTGCAGAGTCAACTCCACAAAGAAGATAAATGGGCATGTCTAAAAACAGAATTTCTGATTTGTTTGTTTGTTTTTGTTTTTGAGACAAAGCCTCAAGCTGTAGCCCTGAGTGGAGTGCTATGGCATCACAGCTCACAGCAACCTCCAACTCCCAGGCCCAAGCGATTCTCCTGGTTCAGCCTCCCAAGTAGCTGGGACTATAGGTGCTTGCCACAATGCCCAGCCATTTTTGGTTGTAGTTGTCATTGTTGTTTTGCAGGCCCAGGCTAGATTCGAACTCGCCAGCTCTGGTGTATGTGGCTGGCGCCCTAGCCGCTTGAGCTATAGCTTCATCTTTATTCACTCTCATCCAGAATGCTCCGAGCAGAGAATGCAGAACAACTGTCTTGGCCTAGGTCTACAGAAATGAGAACTTGGGCAAAGGGTTTTTTAAGGGAGTAAGCCCTAAAAAGGAGGAATAAATAACTTAATTTTTAGGGCTAGAGCAAGAATGTTGTATTTGGCATGGACAGTATAAACTAACCTTAACGACAAAAATAAGATTTGCAAGTTATGTGGAATATCCAGTAACATTGTTTAAACCAAATGTCTTATGGACAAGGTTATTCACACAATTCTGAAGAGCAGGCACAAAACAGCAAACTGTTCCTCATAAAGAGCCCCAGTTGCACCAGGTTTAGAATTGGAATTCCAGATGACTGCAAGTCTGTCTTTCATAGAACTCTTAAGGGCTCTGAGATTTTCAGAGCTTTACACAAGCAAAGGTTTAAGCCCGAAATTACCTACAGCATTTGAACCAACCCAAAGGCTAACTATCAACATTAAAACCAGACATAAATTTTTCTTGGGTGATGTATGCCATAGTCAATCACACGAGCATTTTTATCCAGAAAAGCCAAGTCTCACTGGCAATGAAAGATTTCCTAACATGATAACTTCTTCAATGACTTGAGCCAATTTTAGATGAATATCTCCAGATAGCATTTCAATGTTCCAGAGCTCTAACCTGGAGACCTGAAGTCACATACAAGACAAACCTGCATTTAAAGCACCTAATCCCTGTACTTACCACTGTCTTTCCGACTCTCAGAGGTTTCTCAGCCTATCACTGTTTTAATGGCCTCAAATATTACCCTGAGTAGTAGGCAAACTTAAAAACACAGAGGCTCGTGTTTGGTACCAAATCCTCAAAATAAAAAGCCTTTATGTTTGTCTCAAGTCTTAAATTCTACATGTTGCTCTATAACACTACTGCAACAACGATATACTTTAAATTTCTCCATGTATTCAATTCTTATGGAGTAATATTCTACATAGTAGTTGATTCTACTAGATATCCAACTTCTTGTCAGTATCAGTTATGACATATTACTTTAATTTACAATTGGTCACATTGGTTTTTCACTTCTAATTATGGTTTTTCTACTCTCCTTATCGTAATTTCCTCATGTTGCCAGGTAGATAGGTTTAGGTGCTGGGGGCCAGAGATTTTCCTTGGGCTCTTAACTTTGTTCTCTAACTTGTTCTTTCTTATCTCTGCCTCTTTCCTTTCTCAGTGTCTCCTCCTTCTGCGGGCTCCTTCGCATGAGCAAGCAGAGAGACCATGGAGAAACCAGCCCAAAATCTCCTTGAGCCTAGAGATGGAGACCATCTAGACATGGGCTGGTGGTACAGGGATTCCTGGACAATGTTGGGGGTGATCTGGTTTGGGGAGGCTCGAATAGTGGACAAGTGAAGAATGCCTCACTTATTATGTACCTTAAGAAGCTAAAAATGGTGGTTCAATCTAGGTAAATGGAAATAACCAAAATGCAAACATTCACCTTAGTTGACATTTTCTACTCCATCAAAACTTAGTATGGGCACATATTTGGTTTCACATTTCTTATCTTCTATATGTTATTTGTCAAAATAAATATGTCTCTGTATCTTTATATAAACCTGCCAAACTAAAAAAATGTGAATTAAATTTTCAACATTAAAAATAACTGCAGTTGCAATGAATTTATTCACATTTTGGGTTTAGTCAAAAAAATTATTTCAACAGAATATATTCAAAAAGGGCATTTCAGGGGCAGCGCCTGTGGCTCAGTGAGTAGGGTGCCAGCCCCATATACTGAGGGTGGCGAGTTCAAACCTGGCCCCGGCCAAACTGCAACAACAAAATAGTCAGGCATTGTGGCGGGCACCTGTAGTCCCAGCTACTTGGGAGACTGGGACAAGAGAATCACCTAAGCCCTGGGATTGGAGGTTGCTGTGAGCAGTGTGATGCCACAGCATTCTACTGAGGGCAATAAAGTGAGACTCTGTCTATTGAAAAAAAAAAAAAAAAAAAGATTAGGAAAAAGACAGGGGGCGGAGATAAGATGGCTGACTGAAGCCAGCTTTCCACAGAGGCTCCCATCCAGAAGGAGAGTTAAAGGACAGAAATTTAGCAAGTAACCTGGCGGATTAGAGCTGCACCAAGAGAGAAGGTTGAAGAACGCACATCAACCCTGCTGAGGCGAGATGCGACCCCAAGGATACAAATAAAAGGTACAAAATCCATCATCAAGTGGACAGGAGTCCCCTTCCCCATGAGAATAGCTCATAGTACCCCATAAATAAATGAGCAGAGTTCAAAAGTCCTCCCATACTCCACAGGAGAAACCCTCTAAAAACTGGACCTACTTCCCCTACTAGGGTACCATGGCACTTTCCTGCCAGGCATGAAACTGTGAAAAACTGCACAGATTCTCTACCTGTAATTCTGAGCTCCCAGCACTCCCCTCCATTCTCACTCTGAGGTCTGGAGGCCTGTCCCCCAGGAGTCCAGATTCTTGGGTGTTTCCTCAAGAGGTGAAGACAGGCCATGCATGGACTACTGCTGGCCAGTGCTGATTCTGTGGCACAGGAGTGAGGAGAGGACAGTTGGCTGAGAGGGAACCACACCGGAGCAGCGGTTACCGAGGCATACAGCAACAGCTGTTTTTTGCAACAATAGGGCTCACCCCTGCATATTCTGGAGTCACACACCCTGTCTCTCTGGGCAACCAGAAGAGGCCGGGCATCTTCTCTGGTGGCAACGACCAGCAGAACAGATCTGGGACAGAAACGCAGGCCCCATGAGAAAAGGGTTTGCCTGAGCCAGTACTGGCCTTGGTGGAGCGCGGGCACTAGAAAATGCATATACAGTGCCAGCTGACACCATGGTAGGGCTGACCCAGAGTACCACTTCACTGAGCCTAAAATGCATCCGAGCCACAGGGGATCATCAGCCTAGACAAATGAGGGCAGGAGGCTAGAACTGACAGCTAACCGTGCTGCAAATACAAACTACAAGGCAGCAGCAAAGACGGGGCCTGAGGGGAAGGTTCTGTGAACTCAAAACAGCTTCTCTTCTGCAGGGGAATTTAGCCAGGACAGAAACAAATTCCACAAAGTTGTTCTGTTCTGTCAGTAACATCAAGCAGGGGTAGGGCTGGAATTGAGTGAACATCCCCAGTCTCCATCAAGCACCCAACGTTGTCAGGTCTCACCTCCCCCTGCTGGATAGAGGCAGAGAGCAGCGGCCTGGCTGAGGAGACAGATTTCCTTATGATTCAGGCAAGTGCAAACCCCTGGAGTATCTGCTCATTGAAGGCAACTGGGTCACAGCCCTGCAGGTTTATCAGTGACTGGGTGTGACAGAGGTACAAGGTGGGGAAGGAGGCATCAACCTTCCCAGACTAATCTATTTGCTTGATGGGTCCTCCTGACCTCACAGAGCACCAGGGGAAGTCATATTTGAGTTCTCAGGAGACCCCTGCAATCTAGTTGCCAGAGACTTTAAACATTTCCACTTGAAACAGGTGCTGACTGAGACAATTGATTTGGACCTTTTGAACTAAGCCAATCGCCCGAGGACTATTCAAGTGGGGTCCTGGGTGTGTGGTTGTAGGAAGGTTTGAGTTTCCTTTTCCAATTGTTGCCTGTGAGGGGGTGGAGTGACTTAATTGCTGGTATTTCTTCACAGCTGAGACTTCAACCCAGAGTAACTGATTCACTAGGGTAGGACAGAGACCAGCTGAAAACAAGACAGAACCACTTAGCCCCACCACACCAAACAAGTCCCCAGTTTCTCAGGCCATAGCACTGTACGGGTCCTCGGCATAGCTCCAGGGGAAAAGTCAAAGGGTGTAAAATAATCATGGGGCGGAATCAGCAGAAAAACTCTGGTAACATGAATATCCAGAGTAGATCACCCCCCACCCCACCTCCAAGGAAAGACATGGCATATGTAACTGAAGATTCCATTCACAACCAGATGGCTGAGATGTCAGAAATCAAATTCAGAATTTGGATTGCAAACAAGATTAATAGAATGGAGGAAAATTTGGAATTAGAAATTCGAGGAGCAATTCAAAAGTTAGAATTAGAAATTGGAGGAGAAATTCAAAAGTTGTCTCAATAATTCAACGAATTTAAAGACAAAACCACCAAAGATTTTGACACATTGAAGCAAGAATTTGCAGCCCTCAAAGATCTGAAAAATACAGTAGAATCCCTCAGTAACAGAGTGGAGCAAGAAGAAGAAAGAATTTCTGACATTGAAGACAAAGCTTTTGAACACTCCCAAACTCTCCAGGAGGAAGAGAAATCAAGAGCAAAAATGGATCATTCTCTCAGAGAGCTCTGGGATAATTTGAAGAAGGCTAATATTCGCCTCATTGGAATCCCTTTCGCAAGGCACAGAGGCTCTTCTCCATGAAATTATGAAAGAGAATTTTCCAGACATGCCAAGAGATTCTGAAATTCAGATAGCAGACAGTTTCAGAACCCCAGCATGACTCAACCCGAATAAGACATCCCCCAGGCACATCATAATTAACTTCACTAAAGTTAGTATGAAGGAGAAAATTCTGAAAGCAGACAGACGTAAAAAAACCATAACCTACAAAAGAAAGAATATTAGAATGACTGAATATCTCTGATGAAACTTTTCAAGCCAGAAGAGGATGGTCAGAGACTTTTAATCTCCTAAAACAAAATAACTTTCAAACCCGGATCCTATATCCAGCTAAACTGAGTTTCATTTATAATGGACAAATTAAATGCTTTAATGACATTTACATGTTGAAGATATTTGCCATAACCAAATCAGCTCTTCAGGATATTCTCAGACCTATCCTCCACAATGACCACCACAATCCTCTACCACAAAAGTAAACTCACTCAGAAACTTTTGATCAAACTCCAACTTTCAAGTGGCGAAAGGATTAAAAACGTCCACTGGACTTTCCAAAAACTCGATACCCCAAATTTTAACAGACCTATCAAAATTCTCCATTAATGTGAATGGCTTAAACTGCCCTCTAAAGAGGCACAGGTTGGCTGACTGGATACAAAAACTCAGGCCAGATATCTGCTGCATACAAGAACCTCATTTTACCTTAAATGATAAATATAGACTCAAGGTGAAATGATGGTCATCCATATTTTAGGCAAATGGAAATCAGAAAAAAAGCAGCTGTTGCAAATCTATTTGCAGATACAATAGGCTTTAAACCAACAAAAGTAAGGAAGGATAAGAATGGTCACTTCATATTTGTTAAGAGTAATACTCAATATGATGAGATTTCAATTATTAATATCTATGCACCCAACCAGAATGCGCCTCTATTTATAAGAGAAACTCTAACAGACATGAACAACTTGATTTCCTCCAGCTCCATAATAGTCAGAGATTTTAACACTCCTTTGGCAGTGTTGGATAGATCCTCCAAGAAGAAGCTAAGCAAAGAAATTTTAGATTTTAACCTAACCATCCAACATTTGGGTTTATCAGACATCGACAGAACATTTCATCCCAATAAAACTGAATACACATACTTCTCATCAGCCCACAGAACATACTCCAAAATCGATCACATCTTAGGTCACCAAGTCTAACCTCAGTAAATTTAAAGGAATAGAAATTATTCCTTGCATTTTCTCAGATCACTATGGAATAAAAGTTGAACTCAGTAACAACAGGAATCTGCATCCTCATACAAAAACATGGAAGTTAAATAACCTTATGCTGAATGATAGCTGGGTCATAGATGCGATTAAGAAGGAAATTGCCAAATTTTTGGAACAAAACAACAATGAAGACACAAATTATCAGAACCTCTGGCATACCGCAAATGCAGTCCTAAGAGGGAAATTTATAGCACTGCAAGCCTTCCTCAAGAGAACAGAAAGAGAGGAAGTTAACAACTTGATGGGACATCTCAAGCAACTGGAAAAGAAAGAAAATTCCAACCCCAAACACTTCTGCACTGCTGGTGGGAATGCAAATTAATACATTCCTTTTGGAAAGATGTTTGGAGAACACTTAGAGATCTAAAAATAGATCTGCCATTCAATCCTATAATTCCTCTCCTAGTTATATACCCAGAAGACCAAAAATCACATCACAACAAAGATATTTGTACCAGAATGTTTACTGCAGCCCAATTCATAATTGCTAAGTCATGGAAAAAGCCCAAGTGCCCATCGATCCACGAATGCATTAATAAATTGTGGTATATGTACACCATGGAATATTATGCAACGTTAAAGAAAGATGAAGACTTTACCTCTTTCATGTTTACATGGATGGAGCTCAAACATATTCTTCTTAGTAAAGTATCTCAAGAATGAAAGAAAAAGTATCCAATGTACTCAGCCCTACTATGAAACTAATTTCTGGCTTTCACATGAAAGCTATAACCCAGTTACAACCTAATAGGGGGAAGGGGGGAAGACAGGGAAGGAAGAGGGGAGGTGGGTGGAGGGAGGGTGATTGCTGGGATTACACCTGCAGTGCATCTTACAGGAGTATATGTGAAACTTAGTAAATGTAGAATGTAAATGTCTTAACACAATAACTAAGAAAATACCATGAAGGCTATGTTGAACAGTTTGATGAGAATATTTCAGATTGTATATGAAACCAGCACATTGTACCCCTTGATTGCACTAATGTACACAGCAATGATTTAACAATTAAAACAAAAAAAAAAAAAAAAAAAAAAACGAAAAGAAAAGAAAATGCCAGGAAGGCTATGTTAACTAGTGTGATGAAAATATGTCAAATGTTCTATAAAACCAGTACATTGTCACCCATGGTCGCATTAATGTACACAGGTATGATTTAATAAAAAAGAATAAAAATAAAAAAATAAAGCAAATCTTGTCAAAGTTTAAAAAAAAAAAAAGAAAGTGAAAGTAGTTTAATACATAGTAAGCTACCAGCTTACACATTTTTATCACATAATAAAGACTTTATGAATCTTAACCTGTACTCATACCAAGAGTAGATGTAAAGAGATTACCCAAAGTTTACCCATGAGCATATACCTGTATATTCACAGATATATAGCTTTTCTTTATCATGTTAGAACAACTATTTAAGACAATGCATATACCACTTACATATTGTTGTATGATAATCTTTTAAAAAGTAAACTAACAAAATTACATCAAAATACAAATATACAAAAATCAAGAATTCTATTCTTTGGTTTGGAAGGAGGTATGAACAAGGTGAGAAAATAAGTCATTTTCACATTTAAAAATTCTATTCCTAATTTTAATTTCTTCAAGATAAAGCTTGACGAAATGACATTCATTGGATATATAGAAATATGCAAAAAATGTGTCATTCAGCTATACTACTTTAAAGAGTTTTGCCCTGATCTACTTGCACACAGTTTTCCTGAAGACTTGTTAAACGCTTAATAGGACTAGTGAGTACTCTTGTGTGCAAGGTCAGCTGTAGGATGATTAACTGTTCCTAGAGACTGGGAATGCTTTATAAAGTGAGAGAAATATAAAGCAGAAAAAAACGATGGAAAGGAATTTCTTACATTGCAAGCGTGAAAAAAAGATACTCTTTCACAGTAAGGCATTAATAAATGTGAAAAAGTAGTAATAAATATATTTTGGGACATGTATCCCTAAGCACCCAACTGGACAGCATCTCAATAGTAGTTAGAACTAAAAGAGCAGTTTTCCATTATGAGATCACTTTTTCTACTTAGACTAATTCTCATAGATTAAACTTCTTCCCAATGTCCTCCACCACTCAGTTGCAAGCTTCAAGATACTAAGAAGCTGTGTAATTTTTTTCTTTCTTCTTCTAAAATAGTGATCAGTTCAAGACACCAAATTGTTTCTATGAGGATGGTAAAAGTTTTTTTTAGCTTACATGTTGGCATTGTGTAACCAGATAAATCATTAACATTTAAAAACTGACTTATGAATGCATAAAATATTAATAAATATTTCAGACTCCAGCTAAAAATATTTTAGGATTAACATTATAATAGTAAGAGAGAGAACTAAAAATACAAGTTTGACAAGTCTGGATGGGCATTCCTACGTCCTGAGTGAAGAGGACAGGATGACTGTGAAGTGAAAATGACACACAACTTAGAACCAGATAATCTACATTCAAGTCTAATTCTACTATTTGGGAAAAATCACTAAATGCTTCTGGGCCTCAGTTTCTGAATCATGAAAGGGTGTTTTTAAAATGATGACTTGACCTGATTATGAACATGCTTTGTAAGCTGCTCTTTCAAAGGAGAATTTTGGCATTCAGGGTTAAGTGACTTATCCCACATCAGATTTGGTTGTTTATAGACACAGCATAATGTGTTGTGATCTGTTTCCTGGAAGTTGCTCATGCTTTTTTTTTTTTTTAATTGCAATGTATCTTTCTGGAATTGCATTCTCATCCTCAGGAAAGGGCCTATGATCACAATTCATAATGCATAATCGCGTCTCAACATTTTGTTCCAGAGGTACTTTGTATGTTTCCTCCTAGCTCACCCTTTCCACTTTTGCACTACCCTTGCCCTTCTGTCTTACAAAACTACTGCTTCCCTGAGCCTCACACCATCCAAATACTCTACCCTCTGCTTTGTAGCTCTTTGATGTTTCTACCAACTTTGTGCTCACTCTGCCTCGTTCACTCAGGACTTCTGCTTCTGGTTCAGCCTTCTCCTTCATTCCAGCCCCATCAGCAAAGGAACCATCGACCACCCTGACATCTCACTCCTCGACCCATTACTGGTTCTTCCATCCCTTCTCTGCCATGCCATCCTTTGCTCGCAGTTAGAGCCTTGTCATCAAAAAACTATTTAAAGGGGTTAAGAGAATATTAAATTAAAGGGGTCAAAAGGATATATGATGAAAAATGTTTGACTTGTGGTACCAGGACATGATGGAAATTTAATTCCAATATAAAGTGTTGACCAGAATGCAAATCTTCAAAGATAATAGTGAAAGTGATTTTGTGGCACTTAAAATCCTTCATCTATGAGGATGGTAATAAAAATCTGAGAATACTCTTTGAGAAGAGAAGAATTTATTTGGTGAGAACTACAAGAATGCCATGTGCCTCATCCCTTCCACCAAACAATTGGGTATCTGGGGACACCTGTCCCTCAAGTCAAGCCTAGAGAGGGCTGGGCCTCTGGGACCATAGCACACCTGTGTGTGAGGGCTCCGCAGACAGAGGTTCTGACTTCTGCCCACCAACCCTTAAGGACATGAGGGACAGACTAATTAATTGCCTTGATATGGGAGCCCAGGAGAGGTGGCTGCATGGAGTCCAGTACCCTGCAATTTGTAAGAACCAGAGATGAGCCACATGGAACAAAGGCTGCCTGGCACCATTTTTGCGTGTGTTTTATTTTGCTTGTAGCAGTATAAGCCAATGGGAAGATAATGGGTTCACATTGAGAGTATGTGTAGGCTGCAGTCAGAGCTGACAGGACGTCGTAGTGGAGCAGCAACTATGCCCACATCACGGAAATGCAACGTGAGGGGCTTAGATGGGAAATCCAGGAACACCCAGAACATACTTGAGAAAAAAATGACACTGCTTTAAATACACACCAGATTAAAAAAAAAAAAAAAAAAAAATTATCTACCTCACAAGTGTATCTGTTGAGCAGAAGTGGTCTGTGCTCTTTCCTCACCTGTCTCCCTAAGCACCAGCCCAAAATGAACCTGACATTCAGAGTCAGCAAAAGCCTGGCTGAGAATGGGAACAGAGGAGCTGATGGTGAGGTAAAGAAGGTCCACCCTCCAGTGAAGACTGACATACTGATGAAATGGACAATTCTGCAGTCATATTTCTGAGGCTATTTTTCAGCTTACTGTAACCAGAAGATTGTCTATTTCCTAGGAAGCATATGGCTGCTCAGTTTCCTACATGTAGCAAAGAGAAAATGTTCTCTACTGCACCACTATAAGAGAGACAGTGGGAGAAAAAACTTTTGTATTCTCATTCTACATCGTGAGTCATGCTTATGGAAGCCCTGGTTACACGGCTTTCCCTCACACACCATCCATGTTGACTAGACCAGCAGGGCTATTACTTTTGCCTCTCTGGGAGGATTATTTTCTCACTCTTCTCCTACATGACTTTTACATCTTTGCTCCCAGTTCAAATCTCCTCCCTCCACGTCTTCCCACTGCCACCTCGCTTCTAGATGGACAAATATATCTCACACTTCACCGAGACCGTCTTGGGCCCTAATTTATTTTGTAGCTATTTTTCCATTCCTTGACATTTGTTCACAATGCAGCTTCTCCTGTAAGTAGCATTTATTTGACATCTGCACTTCTCCACCTCCCATTTACTCCTCAGCTGCTGTGCTGTGCCTCTGACCACCATTCCTTTCTTTGAAATAGCTCAACAAGGTCATCAATAATTTTATTCTGTTCAAATACATCACAGGTCATATTTTCCCAATATTACACATGGTTCTTTCTCTACTCTCTAGGTGCCCACGATATCATTCTGAACTAGTTTACACCCTTACCTTCTGCTTGCTGCTTCTGTGTCTCCTTCGCCACCTCCCCTCCCTTTCTAACACGACTCCCCATGGGGGAGCGGTCAGGGCTTGTCCCTGCATCTCTTGCTCTGCCCCCTGTTCCTCTCCATGTGAAACATGCCTTTCCATGCCTTTAAATGCCATTTGTATATTGACAACTACCACATTTATGTTTCCATAATGTTTCCATTTATGTTTCTCCTGGGAAATTCAGGCTTTTATACCCAACCACTCATTTTATATACCTCCATTTGTGTATTTCTCAGGCATGCGAAATTCCACTTGTCCAAAATAGACCACTCACTTTCCACCCTCCTCCTCTTCCCAGGCTGTTTCTCTCTCACTCTTTCCATCTTAATAAATGTCACCACCATTTAAAAAAACCTGAGAGTCAAATTGTATCCCTCCTTTTTCCTCATCTCCCACAGCCAATGGCTTAGCTTGTAATTCGAAGTATATCCTAAACTGGCCCCTTTCTGCTGCCTTATGTGGCTCACCTGGACTAGCACAAAAACCTCCTTAATACCCCCCCATTTTCCTCCTTTTCACTTTATCAAAAGTGATTTTCCAATGAGGTACCAGTAGATGTACCAACCTGAAACCCTCTCCATACACATAAAGTCCCTCAACACACTCCACGAACTTCCGTCTCCCAGCCATTAACTGCAGCTCCCTGCTGACGCGGTATCACTACCCTGGCCAACCTTAGTCACACCTGCACATGCCTCTAAGAGGCCTTTAAATCTCTCTCTGCCTGGAACATGCTCAAACTATTCAGATCCAAATGCAGGATCTTTTTCTTTTATCTTTCTCAAGACTCAGCTCCTTAATGCTCAGCTCCTTGGAGAGGCCTTTCCCCTCCCTCGGTCAGGGATCTATTCTTGTTACTATACCCTCATCATCTCTATAATAACCACTTATGATCATGCATGTATTTATTCACTTCTTTCTCTACAGTTTTAAGCTCCTTAAGCATAAGAACAATGTCAGTGTTGTTCACCTGTGCGCCTCCCCCCCCTCCCCCAATGGCGGACAATATCTAGCTTACTGAAGGGACTCAGTAACAAGCGCAGAAGAATTCATTAATCCGGTAGCACAGCAACATGCTCATGACCTAAATTTCATAAAATGTTTCAGCTATTACCAGGCATAGTGGCTCAGGACTATAATCCTAGCACTCTGCGAGGCTGAGGAGAGTGAATTACTTGAGCTCACGAGTTCAAGTCCAGCCCGAGAAACAGAAAGACTCTGCCTCTAAAACTAGCCAGGCATTGTGGTAGGTGCCTGGAGTCCCTTCTACTCCAGAGGCTGAGGCAAGAGGATCACTTGAGCCCAAGAGTTTGAGGTTGCTGTGAACTACGTTGTCATAGCACCCTACTGAAGGTGGCAAAATGAGACTATTTCCCGTCTAAAAAGAAAAAAAAAAAGACTCTCAGGGCTCAGCTATCCATACAAAAGGGAATAAGATAAAAGGCTAAGCCACAGGAAAGACTTTTGTTTCCAAGGACCTGAGGAAGTTACAATTGTTCATCACCACATTGTCAAAGAGGAAGCTAATAAAAGAGAAAAAGGAATATCCTTATTCTTGAGTCAGGGACTGGAATTGAGGTGGTATTTATCCTGTTGTGCAATATTTTTAGCTGCTTATTACTTAGGTGTCTTTTTGGCATATAAACTATACTACTTCCTTTGGGATTCAGATGGATTGAAAGACAGTTTGGGACTCTTATTATTTAAGCAACAGCTTGACCAGTAACTCTTCAGTCAGCACCTTTTCTGGGGACAGGCCTGCCCTCAGCTACATTAGCTCAGCTCAGCTTGGAAACGCCCCACTGGCTGGCTCAGCTCTCACAGTCTTCAGCCTTGGGCTCCTGCTGGGGTTACACAGCCCTCACAGGTGGCTCAGGGCCCAGGATGTTACTTTCTTTCCCTAATCCATTTTCTAATGTTGGCTATGATGTTTGCCTTTTCTTCCTTTAGGGATAGAACTGTTTTTCTTCTTGGATAAATCAATGCAGTCAGCTAAAGGTATATGCCAGCACTAAATGATTTTGGTGTGCTATAAAGTAATGAAATTGACTTTTATAAAACTTTTATATTGAAACTGACTTCTTCAAACTGCACACATTAACCTCATTTTATTACATAGTAATCGAACTACATGGCTTCAGACGGGTGGGATAGGGTGGAGTGAATCCCAAAGCCTTAGTGGCTCCCACACATGTTAAACTACCACCTCTTCTTTGCTTCAAATAAAACTGTTTTGGACATTGACTGTGACCTCAGATTAGACGTTTACTTTTAAAATATGCACATAGGTGTACCATGCATACTTCCCCATGCTATCGAAGTTTTGATACATTTAATAACAGCTATCATAATATTCTCATTAGAATAAGAAACGGCACAGAGGAGGAAGATGGCAGTGGGGTGAGGTGTTGCCAAGAGAAATAATTCCAAGTTGATGAATGTAATTTTAAAACAACTGCAGGAACATCTGGGTCTGGATTATTCAAAATACTCACAAGAGTTTGCTAACAGTCATGACAAAGATGACCATGTTTTAACTTGCCATTTGGCAATGATGGTGCTGTCCCCCAAAGAGGAAAGAGCAGATATTATGATAGCTGCTTGGACTTGTTGCCATTTTGTAGATCAGCAGCAGGATGGACCCACAGATCTGGTAGAGATTTGTACGTTAAAAGGTTCACTCAGTTCAAATGCTTTCCCCGATTCTGACTCAGTACTGAAATCTGGTCTTATGGACAGCACATCAGGCTCTCTTCCTTAGCTCATCAGGCTGACTGAGGCTGTCTCCTTAATTTCCCATCGAAATATCACCTATGAGGACCCTTTCTCTGCCCTTCATGAATACATGGCCGACAAACTGCCTTGGGAAAGTAGGAATCCTTGGTTGCATAATTCGATTTTAGGCTTCTGAATAAAAGACCCACACAACCCTTATGTTGTGCCTATGAAATCCTATTTCCTATGTCAAAATCTGAAGCTAGAAGTATAGATGTTTCAACCTGGGATAACAAAATCCCATTTGTGATTTTAAAAATATACTTGAAATAAAAATGATTAAACTAAAGAAATGAATAAAAAATAATACAAATTTCAGTTACCACTACAGCAAAGAAATTTGTATCAGGGCTCAGAGGAGAACAGTTTTTTCCTCCCATGGAACTTTTATAAAGGATAGATAGGGAAGACAAGAGGGAAGGGGAGGGGAGAAGGAATGTGTGTTCATTGCAAATAAATTTGTTCTGCCTGGCTGACAAGAGTCAGCCAATGATGAAAAATACAAAGTGGTGAAATGAATAAATTTGCCAAATAAAAAATGGCCAGAGTGGAGCGAGTCCTTTCCCCCATAGCCACCTAAGAGTAGACAGCATCGTCTTTGTTCCTCTGCTCAAGTGACACACACTTGCTGGCATCTTCATCCTTTGTCCCTCATCTTTCAGCAGCACACAGACATCTGGATGATGCTTCCTGCATTGCATTCACAGTTGTGCTTTCTTTCTGAGACAGGGTCTCACTCTGCTGCCTGGGCTAGAGTGCACTGGCAACATCATAGCTCACAGCAACCTCACATTCCTGGCTTCAAGCAATCCTCCTGCCTCAGCCTCCCAAGCAGCTGGGAGTACAGGTACCTGCTACTATGCCCGGCTAATCTTTTTGTTTTTTATAGAGACAGATTCTCACTCTTTTTTCAGACTGGTCTCAAACTCCTGGCTTCAAGCAATCCTCCTGCCTCAACCTTCCAGAAGTTGTGAGCTAAAATTACAGTTGTGAGCCACTGCTCCTGTCCTAACATTCACAGTTTTATAAAAGAAAATAACCCCAGAAGCACAGAAAGATATTGATCAAGCCAAAGGAAATCCTGAGTTGCTTCTCATTAGGGTATATGTAACCTTGGTCCACTGGTGGGTGTCTTAGACCTACACCAGAGAAGAGGGCCTTGATTTTTATCGCATGTCCCCAGTGTTCAAAGTTTAAGGAATTTCAAGTTTAAGGAATTTCCAGACCACAAAGCTGAAAAACAAAAAAGCCTACTTCTTCACATGTCCTCTCTCCCTTTAATGCAATAAATTCAGTTTTACAAGCAAAGCATCAGTCTGGTACTCTCCTGTGTGAAGCCACCATTTGGAAAATTAACTCAGGCTTGAGAATTCTAATGTAGAATTCCCATTCTTTAAGTATATCTTGAAGGTAAAACTAAGACTACCATATTTAGAAAACGACATGGCCAAGACCCTAAAAGCCAAGTGACTTGGGTTGTTCACAAGGTCTTAGCTTAGTAGAAGTTAAAGCCAATTATTTTTAATTCCTTGCTCTGGCTCACTCAAATACAACATGTTGTCTTGTACCTTAGTATAGCTCCTTGAGTTTCAAAAATGTATGCATGCCTTTAAAATGTCGGTAATAAGATATAGTTTTTAGGTGAAAGTCTTCACAAATTTTCACCCAAGAGTGTGTCTGATTCCTCAGAGACGTGTTGTTTCTACACATGTGCAAAATGGGCCCCCTCCAAAGGGATTTGGCCACCTTCCAATTGAATGTGCCACCCTTGAATGTAATTTCTTCTGCAAATTTATAAAGTACGAGTGACAAAAACACGTGAATCCACGAGGTCTTTAATGCTTCTAGATTGATTCATACAGTAGCTCTTCACAGGAGTTCATGTGATCAAGTAGAAAACAGCAAAACCAGGTGAGGTATAAATGTTCATCCAGCTGGGTGTCTGGATAGGCCAAATCACCCAGCCCTGCAGGGCCTTCTCTCACAGGGCACTTC
Source organism: Loris lydekkerianus (assembly GCA_963574355.1). Classification (NCBI taxonomy): domain Eukaryota; kingdom Metazoa; phylum Chordata; class Mammalia; order Primates; family Lorisidae; genus Loris; species Loris lydekkerianus. The sequence goes on along the minus strand of CAUYPK010043370.1, from coordinate 5,053 downwards.
TAGGTATGGATTTCAGTATGTCATGGGCTTTGGAGGCTACCTTGAAGAGTTGGCAGAGAGTAGATTTAATATATGAATTCCATGTATTAAATAATACAGGAACTTGGAAGAAAGGAAAACAGGCAGCAGGCACAGTTGAGCCTGGTCTGTGCTGCATATAATATCACGAACGTAAGTGAGCTCCACTGATGAAGATAACGGTGTGATGACAACTCTACTCATCTACCCCCAAAAGACTCTATCTACATATCACCTTTATTGTCTCACTTCCTAAATAGGCAAGAAACAGTGGACTGGACAGTACATAAAATACTCTCCAAGCTGCAAATGGACAGCAGATACAATCTTTACAAGGAAAGAAAAATATCATTGGAAAAGACAAAAGATGTTATCTAAGTCAGAGAATGGTTTTGCAAGCCAGTCCCTGGTCATGTGAAGTGGGGAAGTATACTATTCATCATCCTCCAGGAGCAGTGAAAGTTGTCAACCTAGTAGCTGTCAGTTCAAATGCAGGTGGTCCAAAATTTTCTTTCCGTCTACACAATGTTGTCTCTGAGAGATCTGTGGATGTTCAATCTCTAGCCATATCCAGGTTTAAGGTACATTTTTCATAAGGTTGAAAATTCTCAACTTCAAAAAAAAAAAAGCAAAAACATATAACATACTATCAGGAGTTCAACACACCTCACACAGTATACTAGCAAAGCGCTGGTTCCAAAGTGCTTAGTTCCTTAAATATAAATCCAGGAAATTCTAGAAGATGTGAGCAAATGATCAGAGACTGCAGAACAAGTAGTACTCCCCAGACTTGGGGGTGCTCTTGGTGACCCCCATTTGAAGGCCACCTTTGTTTTTTGCTGCTTGTTGCATAAGCAGCGGTGTGATCATCACTTGAAATCAGGTTACATAACAGTAGTAAGAAACATAGATATACTGTCGATTGCCACTGAAAGTAATGAAAAATACTTGGACCTTCAATCAGCCTCTTTTTTGGTTTTGCAACTATCATTTTCCTAAAAAATAAGAAAAATGACAAATACAGTCCAAAAGTTAGATCCCCATGGCCCATGGCTCTTGGACCACCCAGAACACGTAAGCTTGGCCCTACAAGGGCAATGTTCTCCTTCTAACAGTTGCCAGAATTGCTAAGAGCCTTAAGAAATTTCTGGCACTGTCAAGGGCTTGGAACTGTTATGCCTCTTCTATGTTAAAGAAGTCAAGACTCTCTATTCTCAAATGGAGTTTAAGTTGAGTATCATGTTCTATCCACACATAGGAAGTATGGCTGATGAATCTCATTATTCAGCACCCCACACAAGATTTCTCCAGCACTGACTTCCAAGTTCCCCAAATTGAGTCGTCCTAGAACACAGTGTGCATCAGAAAATTCACGGGTTGTAAATTTACAGTAGTTACCTACTGCTATACTTCTCTTGAGGAGATGCCTCACAGAGAAAAACCTCTGTGTGCCTGACTTGTACTCTGCCAAGTGTATAGATAAAAGCAGAGCCATTTACAAATGTCACCTCACCTGTATCTGTCACTGGGTTTATCACTGCTGACGGCCCTCTGAGTATATTTGCATTCCTTACATTTTTATCATATTCAAATAATTCACATTTGAGAATTTGGACAAATAACCATTTACTGATCTTTTAACTGAATCCTAAACTACAGTTCACTGCACTATGCCTTCACCGTGGACATCCCTTCATACAAGGCAGGAATCCCTGTGGTTCTAACTGTCTTGACAGAATGAGGAATACACACATGCACACACACTTGTCATCCAAACAAATTCTATGGTGGTTACATATGTATTATCTGAAGTCACTAAGCCTCTAGACATTGTGAACCTGAAAATACCCGACAACAAACAAAATATTATAGTTCTCAACCCTATTCACTAGTTTTCATAAAACTCATCAGCTTGGGTACGGTACATACCATTCCCCACAATGGGTCTGCCTCAGAAAACTGATCTCAACACTTAAACCATGACTACCACTACTTTCTCTTCCACTTTCTTCCTCCAAATATGTTTGATCTTAAGATTAAGACCCTCCCTCTTCTGACCCCTCTTACTCCTTACTTTGTTTGCCCTGTCTGGCTCTGGTTATTCAGCTCTGGCCTGAGCCTGTTCCTAAACCAATCCACCACCATTCCTCTCTGTTCCCAGACCTGGGCTACCGAGAGCTGCTAGAGAGCAGCACATCCCATATAGCGGATGCCACCAGGCTATACGTGCCCAGCATTTGATCCCCAGGGAGGGGGTGATTCTCACAATGCTGTTCAGCGACTCATCACACATTATCCCCCTCTCTTCCACCTTTGCTCTTCATCCAGCCATTCTGTGGCTTCTGGCCTAGCCGTAGGACCCCTCTAGCTCCTGAGGGGCTTTGCTTCATTATCCTCTCCCCTGATTGTATCTTTAAATTCTCCCTCACAGCCAGGTCATTTAGCTCAAGTTTATAAGGATAATCAATCTTTTTACTTCTTAAAATTAAAAACAAAAATTATCAGCCAAAACACTCCCTGTAATTTGCATCTTTCCCTTTCCACCATTCATTCATTGATTCATGCAGTCCCATTCCCTCTCTCTCTCATTTCCTCAATTTGACATCCCCTCCCAAATTGAAATTCTATAAAAACTATTTAAGAATCTATCTTCTCTATTTATCCCCTTTCTGTTAATTGTCAACCAACTTGCACTTGCCTGCCATGTGGCTACGTAGACCAAAGGCCTTCTGACTCTATGAATGCTCATATTTCTCAGATTCAGCCCTCTTCCCTAGTTTCTTTTTATTCCATACTTCGTCACTGGTTATCCCAAATATATGTGTAGCCTCTCATCTAAGCTAAACACTGATGACTTTAGATCTCAAGAATTCCTAACCTCCCCAAAACTAGCTCTGAAACCAAAGATTCAACCGCAGACTATGATGCTGTCACCTCCTCCCGCCAATCTCTCACCAAATCCCCAAATCCCTAACACAACATCTAAACAGCATTTCCCCCTTCTCTTCACCAGCTTTGCATTGATTCTCTTCTGTTCACCATCAATGTCATGGCCATAGTTAGAGAACTCCTGATCTTTCTCATGGACTATCACAGTGGTTTCAACTCCATATCTTCACTGTGGGCATTACCTCATTTCTCCTTAATCCACCTTCCAATTTACCAACAGATTCTAAAGACAAATCCAAACATATCACTGTATTTGAAAAAGAAAACATCTTAGTGAAGTCCAGATTAGGTATAAGCTTGTCTACAAATGTCTTAAAACTCAATTAGGACCCATAAAGGGGTTTTGAAATCAAGTTAAAATGGGTTGCAGCCCCATTAAAAGAATACAAAATTGAATAGCACAGACAATAATATAGTCATGGCTTAAGCTGAGAACTTTAATCACCAGGACTAAGAGGTTTGTGTGTTTACTTAATAAACCTGGGTTCCTCCGAGGATTTACCATTCTGAGGTAAATTTACCATTCTGAGGTAAATTGTCTGTACTTGTCTCTTGATAACGATAGAGAATTGGTTGTAGGATTCCTGCAGATACCAAATTTATGAATGCTCAAGTCCCTTATTACATGAGTTATGAGAGTTTTGAGATACATAAAAATAAAGAAACATAAAATCCACATGGATGGAAATAAACAAAGCCCTCCCAGCAACAGCAATAAACCAACCAAGTTGAAACTTGCCCAAGTGAATCAGGAAGTTTGCTGTTGATTGTGTTTCTTGCAAGTGAAATAATGGAGCATAACACAGTCCGTCTCAAAACTTTTGTAGTGACCCACATATAAAATGAAATAGTATTTCCACATGTCTTCCCATATACTTTAAATCATCTCTAGATTACTTATAACACCTTATACAATGTAAATATTATGTTAAGCTATACTGATTGTTAGACTACGCTGATTTTGATTTGTATTTTTTTAATTGTTTTTCTTGCTGAATATTTTTGATCCTTGGTTGATTGAATCCACAGATTCAGAACCGAAAGATCCAGAGGGCCAACTGTACTTACATTCTTACTGATGAGGAGAGAGGCTATGTTAATAAAGAGACTACTTCTGGCAGTCAGGTGGGCCAGCCCCTCACTGATCTGCAGAAGTTACCTTGGTAGTCAATACATCCCGCCACCATGCCTCAAGGCAGGATGGGACTAATCCACCTCAGATGGCCATTCTTGTTATTAAAACCTCCCCAAAAAACTAACTTTGTCTCTCTTTCATATTGTTTAAAAACAAAACAAAAACCTTCCTGATGAGTACCTTTTCCTACCACGCTAAATCCCCTGGGCTGCCCTGCCAACTTTCCACCCTGCCCTATTTGGATCTCAGAAAAGCTACGGAAGAGCTTACCACAAGGCCCTAGAAAAGAACTCTCTTCTATGCTTCAATAACAGCATTAAATCACCCTTAAGTCTTCTCTCCTCCAGAATAAACAATCCAGATTTCTTTAGCCTTCCGCCATAGGTCTTATTTTACAAGCTTTTAATCACCACCTCCACAGGAGACTCTCCAAGCTCCCATGTTCTGTGGCTGTTGCAAAGCTCAGGGCTGCTGACAGCTCTCTGGGCGGAGTACCACTCTGCTCCTCCATCCTCCCTGTGAATAATATCCCATCGTAATATGGAACACCCTCAAGACAACTGGAATATCAATTAGCCTGATGGTAATTCTCAAAATCAGGAATTTTTCATATTTAATCTGAATTGCCTACTACTCACAAGACAACAACAGCACAATGGTTATAGTTTCAATGTAGTGTGTGGCATTTTACACTTTCATATTTCTCATCTCATACTATAGCAAAAACCAAACAAACAAAAGAAAAAAACCTCCAGAGTGAGGAGGTATTGAGGAGGAAGAATGCTACTCCATGTCGGCCAATGTTTTTGAATGTTTAATGAATGCCAGGTATTGTTCCATTATACCTATTACCTCTGTAAGTAAAACAAATGAGGTAGGCACCATTTGTATTATTATGACCTTACCAATAAGAATATAGGCACACTATGAAGCTAAATTATAGCTTTCACA